>OX632366.1:14398205-14503205 GCA_951751655.1 Ophion costatus | reverse complement strand
TACCCATCTGGCCCGTATCTTCTTCTCGTTCATCGATGGGACGGTGCCGATCCCCGCGTGGCTGACAGAGGGAAGAACGGTGTTACTCCCCCAAAAAGAGGATCTGTCTCGTCCGGAGAACTACCGCCCGATAACGTGTCTGAATGCACTCTGTAAGATCTTCACAAAGATACTTTATGAGTGTGTTTTGCACGACATCCAGCCTGGATAGCGGGAGATACCCGAACAGAGGGGATCCAAGAGGTGGCTGGGAGGATGTGAGAAGAACCTGCTGATGGACCGCTGCATCATGTAGGACGCGGTCCAACACAAGCCTAACCTCTGAGTGGCTTAAATTGACTACCGTAAGGCGTTCGACACTGGCAGTCATAAACTGATTGTACACCTACGCGAACGCCTTTCGGTGAGTCCTTACATAGTGGGATGCATCAAGTAGCTCATGCCGCTCTGAAAGACACGCTTCACAGTTAGAACTAGTGAAGGCAACGTGTCGACTGGAAGGGTGGGGTATAGGAGGGGGATGATCCAGGGAGATTCTCTCAGCTCATTCCTGTTTTGCATCTCACTATTACCCCTATCAATGGCCTTGCGGGCTGCACGCGGGTACGAAGCGGGAGGCCCCCGGGGAGCGTGGGCGAGGGATCACTCATTTATTTTATATGGATGACCTCAAGCTATATGCTCCCGGGGCGGAGGGGCTTAAGCTCCTTTTGAACATCGTAGCGACGTACACGCGGGCGGCAGGCATGGACATCGGGTTGGACAAGTGCGCTGTTCTTCGTCTCAGGAGAGGGAGAGCAGAGGGTGTCGCGGCTGATATTCGGCTGGTGGACAGGAGCGTCTTCAAACACCTGGACGCCAGAGGGTCTTACCGGTACCTTGGCATCGATCAGCGCTCTATACAGGACGCTGAGGGTGTCAAAGGGGCCCTCCGTAGCGAGTATAGGCGGATCTGGAAATCAGATCTGTCTGGGAAAAATAAGATCACTGCCACCAATATGCTCGCTGTCCCGGTCCTGCTCTACTCACTTGGCGTCGTCAAATGGCGTAGAGACGAGCTCAGACAGCTGGACATCGGTACACGCAAGATAATGAACATCCAGCGGAGTCTGCACCTTCGATACTCCACCCCGCGCCTTTATATGCGGCGTCAGAGCGGCGGGCGTGACCTCTTGGGATTGGAGTGTCTTCATGACCGCATAGTCCTCGGAATAGCAAGCGATGTAATAACGAGCTCGGACCCGCTCCTGGAGATTGTGCACCAGCATGAGCTTTATGGGGCGGCGGCCTTTCTTTATAAGGCGGCAGATAATGCGGCAGAGACCCTCGGCTTGGAGTTCTGCCGACGCCGGCGTGGCGCCTTGCCAACAGACTCCCTCGCTCGGTTGCCCAAGTCCCGACGTCGGCGGACAATCAGGGCTGCCGTGCAGACTGTCCTGACTCGGTAGCACTTGGGCAGACCGATGCATGGTGTGTTTTTCGGCCATATCGAGGAGCAAGGGCTGTTCACCCAGCTGACCTTTTCCTTCTTGCGGTCAGCTGGACTGATGTCCGAGATCGAAGGGTTTATCAGTGCCTGCCAAGACGGAGTTATCAACACCCTGGTCTATCGCAGTCGCGTTATGGGTCAGCCTCTGCCGACCATTTTGTGTCGTGCATGCAAACAATCGCCGGAGACACTACTATCGGCCTGCCTGGTATATGCAGTCTCCGGCTATATCCATCACCATAACGCGGCTCTAAGGGTGTTATACTACCATCTACGGCACTATTATGGGATAGACCGGGAGCCCGTGTCGTCTTATTTACCAGGAAATATTGAGTCCGTTGTCGTGGGCGAGAGGTGCAAGATTTATTGGCACTTCTCGTTCGCGACCATCGAGCCGCTTTAAGCGACTAAGTCTGATGTCCTCTTCGATTTCGACGACAAGGCGATATACGTCATTGAGTTTTCGGCTCCGGCCGAAGTGAACGTGTCGCGAAAGGAAGAGGAGAAACGGCTCAAGTATCAGCCCCTCCTGGCCGAGCTGCGTCTTTTGCACCGGGGATTCAGGGTGACTCTCGTTGTCCTCATCATCGGCGCGCTTGGAGGGATGAAAGAGTTTTTAGTGTCGGGCCTCGCCGGCATACCGGTTTGCAAACCGGGTGTCCAGTTGCTAGCGGGTCGGATGCAGAAGGCGGTCATACTTGGATCCCTCCGTTTACTTAGGCAAAGCGATTGTGGACTGCGGTAGCTGCTCACCCTCTGGCTTGAGGGAGCGGCTATCGCAGAGCGATTTTTGGACTTTTTGACTGGGCCGCAGCCGAGGTAGTGTCGGAACCCTCGAGTGTCGCCCAGCGTTATTGTTCCGGTCTAGATTAAGACTGAGTCTAACCCCCGGGGGTAGGTCAATGTTTCCCAGCGCAAGCTGAGGAAGTGTGTTGCCCGGAGCAATGCAGTCTTCCATTAAAAAAAAAAATAATCAGCTTATGCCTAGGCTCGTTCGTGGTGAGAGTAGACCATGAATTCTGGCTACTAAATCGAACGAGTTTATGATAAGTTGTAGGGCTCTTCTCTCGTTGACGATACCCTGGGACAAACGGAGCAGACGCGGGTGCACATACACATACACCTAAAAATAAGCATAGAGCATGCTGAATAGTGAAGTACGTATATTTTTAGTAGGTCTATATTTCACCGAATATGGGTATAAACCTATATTAGTCCAGGTTATTATTTTTTGTTAACATCAAACAGTAGAGTTTGAGGTATCTTTTACAATTTCCGTGTTGCAAAAAATTTATAAATATCCTAGAATATCCTACAATGGCTTATGCAGAGCGCTGTTCGAAACGCGCCCCTCGCGGTGACCTCTGCTGCTCGAAAACAAAACCGAAATAAAAAGATCAAACGCATTTACTTTTTGCATGAAAGTATCCAGTGCTTTGACAGAGGACTTATTAAAATATTGATTTTTGAAAAAACAACCACGGTCCAAAGTGGAAGTATCGATTTTCTGTCAAAAAAACAGTCTATTTTCATTCAAAAAAAATCTATGCACCGAAAAAAATTCTTTGTTTGAAGCACTGCTTTCTGATATGTAAAAAGAGCTTGTGAAATATCAGACATATCATACCCACATATCTGCGCAGTGATTTGTGGGATATCTTGATCACTTTGAAAAAGATTTTTGAGAAAAACGCGTAAAGACGGCCCTATATTCTCCCGATTCTCTGGCTCACAGAAGTATTATTCAAGTATCTACACAAAGGTCGCAGAACTATTGGCTTTCCGCTGATTGTTTGAGGCGCCAGCCGGTGTCCGACTAAGCGGTCACACCTTCCGATATTGGTCGAGGTCTTGTACCGAGTGTACAAAAAATAGCGGATGAATCTGGAATCGATGAATTCAAGATTCTCTTGTGCCTCTAGCCTTGAGTTGCGTAAGCTGATGACGACATCACATTTACACGATATTTGTAGAATGACGTTGCATTCCGTTTGAATCCGGAGGCCGGCCAACGAGCCTGGGGCTGGGGAGGTTCAAAGAGTACCGAGACATATATATAGATTCGTGACTCGCAATCGATGTTATGTTTGCATTACGCTTACCGCGGAATAATAGCGGATCATCCGTGATACCGCTGATACGGCATGTACAGCCCCTTTACCCTACGCGCACGACAGCTTCAGACAAAATCACTCGTATAAACACAGCCGTGCACACGTGTATAATCCACGCCCGAAGACATTAATATACACATAATTAATACATGTCATACACGGCGAACACACGTTGAAGCTTCGAGGTCACCGTATGCATCTCCCTTCGTTGGGTCCGGTCCGCTAGCTTATTCCAAATATCCCAAAGCAAACGACACCTAGAAAACTATGCGTGCATTTTGCAAATAGTTAGGCCCGTGGACCCAAACAAACCCAAACCCGATAAGATCTTCACTCAGGCTACAATTATTGGATCGTTCTACATTTGGATCTTTCCACTACCACGTGTTGATCTCACTCCTTAGGAACGATGAATCTTCACCAAAGCAGTGTAACATTGAAATCCAACCATTAAGCAGACAAACGAATGGGGAATGCATTCCCTAAAGTCGCGTCTGCTAGCTCCAACTATATAATCCAATGGGCTCGTGAATAAACGATGAAATAACACAGCTTCCGTAGTCTCGAAAATGCATGGTCACTTAAATTCGTAACTATGTACTATGAAGCCATCTACCAGAATTCTGGATCTACCTCTGATGTAGATATGCGAGTCCTATTTGGGCAGTATCCAGACGAAATGCCCTTTACGCGACATCAGGTCATTTCTATAAATGTATGTACGTGACCGTACGTGCACGTTGGCGCTAGAGTGTATGAGAGTTGCATTGGAGGTCTCGGAGCTACCGGTATACGGGCGATCAGTGAAACAGAGCCAATCACCATAGAGATGCCAATCGAGTGACACTATGGATGTTGCGAACGTATAACAACCCCCCTCCCCCAGCAATGATAGCAGTGCCATGAGTCCACTCGACCTTGCTTTCTCCTTCTACCTATGTATCTTTCATATGCCCGGACACACATGCGCACTCACAAACACAAGCACAAACACGCCGTCACGAATTTCACAGAGGAGTTGACCACCGTATAGGAAAGCCGTCGAGTCCGGTACCGAAGAGATTTTGTTAGTTGAAATATACGCGCGTAGATATATGTATATCTACGCGCGCGCGCGCGCATGTGTGTGTGTGTGTGTGTGTATTTGTGGTTATGTGTTGGACGTTCGCAGCGAGGCCTGATACGATACCTATAGAGAACGAGTATCACGCCGAGACTAATTAATCTTATCACTAATTAATTTCCATGAGCGATCCAGTTCGCTCTCGTGATAGCTCATCTGGATGGGTAATGTGCACGTCCTCCGTACACGTACAACATGTATGTTCGATAAATATATACGCGTTTAACGTATGCTGGATTTAGGGATTCTACACGCAATATCGTGCCTAATACTTTGTTATTTGTCCACGCTATAGCGAAAAGAATATCCATATGATCAGTGGTGCTTTCATTTAGGTGGGCGAGAGATATCATACGCATTGGTGTGGCACAATTTTGAGCTCTATTTTTTCCCTTTTTCTCACCATTCAATTGTCTTCTTTGAAGAAAAAAAAGATTTTCCTGGAAGCTGCGAGTGGTGGAAAAATATTTAGAGGTCGCCCAGGCCTCCCAAAAATTGAAATTTTCATTAAAAAAACGATTTTTTTTCGTCCACTTCTTACCCATGAATTACTCTAGCCGGCCAATGAATATTTAGTGGCCACTCAAGGTTTTTGAAATCCAGAATTTCCGCCATAAAATAAATCTCACATGCACTATAATTCCTTGTGGCATAAAAGCTTTTAAAAAAAGCTTAAAAAATACGAGCTTTACAAAATTATTTTATGAGAACAAAGATTATAATTCTTAAGTTAGATGTGTGGGTAAAATTGAAAAATCTGTTTCTAAAGAAAAAAGAATTAATTGTTTTGAACATTTCACAAAGCGTCAAATTTATGGGTGAGAAGAGTAAAAAACGGGAAAAATTTGAAATTTCGAAGATCTTGAGCGACCATTAAATATGCATTGGTCGGTTAGAGCTTTCGCGAGGGTAATTTAAAAATTTTCAAAGCGTAACCCTGGTGCATGAGAAGTGGACAAAAAATCCCTCTTTAATGAAAATTTGAAATTTTAGCAGGCTTGAGCGACCTGTAAATATTTTTTGACCGCTCGCAGCTTCCGCGAATTTTTTTTTGTTTTGTTTAAAGAAAATAATTGGATGGTGGAAGAAGAAAAAAAAATAGAGCTCGAAATTGTGCCACCGTAATATGCATGCCATGCATATTCGTAATGGTTCGATCAGTATGGACACTGATGGTTGGGCGCTCGGAGTTCACCTCCGGCGGTACTTCGAGTTAAGCGCAGCGTCGCGCATGGCCGATACTTAGAGCGGTGACCGATTAGCCATCCACCGCAATAACCAGTCTGCGGAAGGCCAATACTTCTGATACCCTTGGTTGTAGATACTTGAGTCGAAAACATCTATGCACCAGAGAATCAGAAGAATATGGGGCCGCCTATGCGGGTACGAGTTTTCCACAGTTTCTTCGTACCCTCGGAAAATGCGATGAAGGGTAGCTTAAGAGCTTATGTCCAGTGGTAAAAGTCGAAAAATCACTTTTTTTCAAAATCAATGTATTTCGAGAGAATATCATTTTATACATGTTTCAAGGTGATCGGATCAATCTTGACAAATTGCAGGTAGTTATGTTGGCACCCGTCGGAACGCTCGGGGCGTGGTTCGAAACTTGAAATGCTTTGTTTCCCCAAAAGTAGGTTTTCAAGATCGGTGAGCAAAATATCTCGAAACTACGGCATCGATCTTTCTCAAATTTTAAGGGCTTTTTCTACATGTTACATTATAGTATTTGAGCGAATCATTTTTCTTTCGGATGTACACTTGTGATTTGATGTATGAAATATCCCCATTTTTTTCGCAAAAATCCCAACTCACTTTGAACATGTGACCATATTTTTAATTCAATGTTTCGAAAATTCCGTTGATTAGTCATAGGGTAAACTAGTATACTAACGAAATGGATTTGATTCTTTCATATTAGATAACCTCTTTCAGAAGGGCATTGCTCACCGTCAAAGACGTTCGCGAGAGGTGCTTCCCGGACATCAGCTGCAAATCGATTCTAACTAAATATTTTCACAGAACAAAAAGAGTCTTCGTCAGATCATCCTTTTTCAAACAGCTATTTTTTGTAGAAATTTATCATCACGATTTTTAAAAAAATCCCAAAAATGATGACGCCAGGGACGTTAGAATAGATTAGCGAAGTGCAGGTGAGAAGTAATAAGAAAGAGTTCAAATGAGAAAGGTCATACGTAATAACGCTCAAGGGTATACGTTGGAATTCAGGAAAAACATGCACGTTGTCATCATTTGTCAGCCACTCATTTTCTAAAATAGATACTTCAATCGTAATGGACATTGAACGATGTTGCTTTTGCCGAATTCTCTTCGATGTATCAAATTTTCTATCATCATCATTAGGCTATGCTGTCTCTGCTTTGTAGACTGACCATCCCCCTGTCTCGTGAACGCATGGCAAATATCATAATATAATGTTGGAATGTATTCAATCCTGCTTCATATTCCTTTGTCGTATAATATCTGCGAACGCGGAAACCCGATCAATAATTAGACTGGCCAACGAGAGCGAGGGGGAGATTTTTAAATTTACGCTCGTATATCTCCGCCCAAGGATTATCTCATGTATTGACGTTGCGCAGATATAATTATTATTGAATATGCGTTACCTAATGGCGACTCCGATTTTCAGGCGCTAAGTGAAGGACGTAAAAGGTTAAAGTCAGCAGTTCGACTGTTGGATTTCTGTACTTCTGTAGTGACCAATTGCTCCAAACCAAGGACATTCTAAAACATGTCCCCAACGGTGTCCTTATTCAACTGAAAGCTAAAATGTGGACATAAAATGAATTATCCCACATAAGTGTAATGTGTCAAGTGAACATATATCTAACATCAATGTGCAAGGTCGGCTTGGTGAAACCTGTAGTTGGCAGGCGCCTCATAACATATGATACAAAGCTCATCTGGTGAGCTCATCTTCATACGGCTCATATCATATGAAGAACTATAGCGAGCGCGGATTCCGCAGCTGCTTGTCAACCCTTGGGAAGCTTCGACTCTTGCATCTTTCTTGGTAACCTGAGCGAACCACGATGCTGGTGCGGGGACGAAGAGCGAGAGAAAGAGAGAGGGCAGAGAAATGCGAAACTCACACCTCGTTGGCTTTGTAATCCTGGCCGATGTGCACTTTCGACCGCAAAAGAAAAATGCAGGCATGATTTATACTTGAACGTACATTTAGTCCACTGCATTTGTGCAAATGTATACTCTGTATACTTTGTACTATGCAGATGGAGTTCGTTTTACGGTTCTCGCCCCCTATAACGTACTCCGACGGGATTTCAGGAGTGACAAACGATCTACCTCCGGTAGACTGACGGTCCACATGTACAATGTACGCATATTGTAGGCGATGTACATTTAAGGCTTTAGGGAAACATCTTGTTCTTGCGCTTATTCTTGACAATCTTTTTCCCTCTGATTTCTAAGATACCGGCAATGCCACTGTTTCTTCGCGGATATGCCATACGGTATTGGCTAGACTGTATTTGAGACAGGCAACTAGGCGGAAACAGGCAGAAACTCCTAACCGGATCGAAACCATTGTCTGTCGCGATTTGGTTAGAGAACGTCAGTATTACAGTTTGGAACGATTGATAAGCGGAAAAAGGCTTATATGGATGGCGAATCCAACCACCATAGGGTGAATTGGTTTTTTTTGTTCAGTTGTGATAGCTCTTTGTCGTAGTTGTTGAATGGCGTTCATCAAATGTTGCGGTTGGTGTAGCTGCTGTAGATAAATATCTTTTTTTTATGTGTCTTCCATTTTGTTTGGAATTTTCAATCGATGCACACAATGTACATGTAGACCGGTACACCAACCCATGGGTCATACGATAGCCGATAGAAAAAGCGAGCGTGGGAGTGACGCTGTGGGATCTGATCTAGCGGATGTTGACATCGTTCTCCCTCGTGACGTGACACTATACTGTCCTAAGAGCTATCGGCGTTTCCGAAAGGTGCGGAAGGATGAAATCGTGTACCAGGTATTAGTGCGCAAATCGTTGAACAAATATAACCTCAAGGGGGAAACGAGGGAAAGAGAGCGAGAGGGGACGATAGAAGGAAAAATGATGGGCGATAGACGGACAATTTTGAGCCGGGAATTGCACTCGAGATAAAAAAAGTTGACGGGTGCATTGATGTAGACGTGGGGAAAGGGAGATGGCGTTCACGCGCCCCAACTATTTTATCGTTCACGTCATTCCATCCGTCCACCACCCAAGGCTGAATTGGCTATTCGATCCTGGCCTCGTTCCGAGGCCTACACCCGTCAGCATCCTTATACAATTTCTACATTTCATTCTCGACTCCATTTCGCCGTCAATTTTTTGCAATCGCCTTCCCGATAAGCAATTTTGTATCGACACAAATTCCAAAAAATCTTAATAGTGGCATTCAGTTGATGTGAAAAAATGCTCAGACAGCTATGAAATGAATTTTCATCGGGTATGTAATTGAAAATGTATTTCTTTCTTGATATACAACCACACGTCATCCCTTTACGTCAAGGACAGTTCTCGAAATTCCATTGGGTGTTGACTGAAAATCGAAAAGTGTTGGGGATATGAGACGTGATGTGTGGCTTGAACTTACAAGGAACATTTCTTTCCTCGTCCACCTTCGCTTTTGTTAAAAATGATGTATATAGTAGAGCATCGAAAGCTATTAGATACTTTTTTTATTGCTGGAAAACGGGTAAAAATCTACTGCAGGTATTTTGAAAAAAAATATCACGGGATGAACCACCCCTTTACTATTTCTTCTCTCCCCCACATTCACAAGGGATGAGTTGAGTCGAATGGAGCGGGCGATACTTCAAAGAGGGGATAAAATTGAAGTTTACGTATTTTTGCAGTTTTGGTGGATAGCAAGCTTAAGGGGGAATATCCGTGTGACAGGCTTTTTTTGAAAAAACGGTTTGATCAAATTATTTGAAATTTTGTGTATTAATTATTGAAGTAATGAAGCATACAAGGAATTTTTATTTTTAGTACATTTTATTAAGCAGAGGAGCGGTCGCAAAATGGCGTCTCAAAAAAAGACTCCCCGACGGTTGACAGCATAAGTGCCACAGCAAGCATCTGAAATAAAAAATTCAAAAAGATTATTAAATTATAATAGTATAGCTATCGCAGCATCGTAGGAAATTTGAAAATTTTGATTAGAAAAAAATGGAGGCCATTAAAAAAAAATTGATCTTTACACAAAAGTTTTGCAGTAAATTGTTAATAAAAAAGTAAACAAAAAAAACTCTACGATGCGCTGATAGCGATAAGTTTTCTGAAGAGAATCCTTTTTGAATGAAGTCGATTGGACAAAATTTGACAGAGTTATGCTCTCAACCAGGTCAAAAAACATGGTTTCGAGAAAAACGGGTTTAAAGTTTTAAGAGGATAAAATTGAATGATGTAACTTAAATATTAATATAAAACAAGTTCTTACCGATTCGAAAGATTTCTTCCGTTGCTCAATATCTTCAAGCATTCGTCGAAGAATATGTGAAATTGAATAATGAGGGATTTATTTGTAACAATCGACGTTATTTTGTACGACTAAATGCAGTCATCGCCGATACCCCTGTAAGAAATTTCATCACATGCTTTCCGGCTTATAACAGCCGCTGTGGTAAATGTACTCAAACTGGCAAAACAGTACACAGCCGACGAATATTTGAAGAGTTGGATGTCATTCCCAGAATCAATGCAACTTTCAGAGAAGGATTGCCTGTTACACATCAAAATATTGTATCTCCGTTTGAAACTCTGGGTTGTCATATGGTAAAGCAATTCCCTCTGGATTATATGCATTTATTGTGTCTAGGTACCACGAAGAAACTTATTTTACTCTGGGTCAGGGCTATGGGAAAATCTATGGAAGCATTGGCTAAGTTTGAGTCAGTCAATAATTATTATAAAAGTTTAGCTAAATCTATCCCGGTAGAATTTTCACGAGATCCACGTTCTTTAGAAGAGGTTGCATATTGGAAAGCAACAGAATTCCGATTGTTTCTTTTGCATCTAGGCCCTGTGGTCATCGAGCATTTTTCAAGTTCACCTATGGTCATCAATTTTAATGCACTAAACTGTGCTGTTCGGATTCTTTGCGACCCAAGAGAATGTGTGCGTAATAACAAGTATGCACAAGATCTCATGAATTACTTTGTCAAAAATATTGAACTATTGTACGATGGAGAAACACAAACCTACAATATGCACAACTTAATTCATATTGCTCAAGATGTTTTAAATCACGGACCACTCGATTCATTCAGTTGTTTTCCATTTGAATTTTTTTTACATCATCTAAAATCACTAATAAAAGGTGGAGCCAAGCCTTTGCAGCAAATAATGAAAAGGACAACAGAGAGATCTGTTCATCTGGTGTCTTTAGTCGACTCAATTAAAACTCGTTTTCGTTTGCAGAAGAGGAAGAACCAGCTGAGTTATCAATTTGATGATGAATATACAGATGCTCATGCAGAAATACATTTTCCCGATTTTCTACTCACCGACAAGAGTCCTAAGAATTGTTGTTATTTATTGGATCAGAGCATCGTTCTTTTAGAACACATATGCTACCACAAGGGCATCGCCATCATCGTTGGTCGCCAATTCATTAGTACTGATCCAATTCCGAATTATCCGTGTGATTCTCGAAATTTAGGCATTCTTAGTGCTCGACAGCTTTTCGAATCCAAAACTTGGAGCGTAGATGAGATTGATAGAAAAGGGCTTCGTCATTCCACATAATGTTGATTCCATGTATATTTTTCCTTTGATTTACAGCGACGCATGAAAAGATATCATATCTTCTGGCCTTTTATCAATTAATGTTCCAGTCCTGCTCCACGCTGAACACTATTTGACACTGCCGCTGTGAATGATTCTTCTGGATGGGTTCTCTGTGTAACCTCGAAATTTAAACTACTTTAATAATTTTTCTGCATTTACAGATTTACCATCATGGGACACTCTAAGTCCTGAAATCAGCGGAATCGCTATAATCGAGCCTATCTGCGCCTCCTTTTCCATGTTTGCAGACACCGTATATTCGATGACACACGTCCTCATATTTTACTAGTTTTCCCACAGGTTTGAACTAGATATATACGGATGGAACATTACATGTCACTTAATTTTTATTCTACTTGATATAGATTTGGGTTTGCCGCATTGGGTTCTTTTGTACTTGCTTTTGATGCATTTTGATGTGATTATCCTTTTTCTCTCTGTCGGTTGTAATTTTGTTTCGTTTTTAGCGGTTATTTTACATTTGAGCAGTGGGAATTTGAACACGATTTCCTCCATTGACATAACCTATTGCTGTAATTTATTCAGAATATGACAGCAAATTGGAATACGGCGAATAGGAATAAAGGGAAGCGGCCAAATCCAATGCAAGGATTACAAGAAATATGTAAGTGTATATCTGCAGCCTGGAATTTCTCTCCATTATAGAATGATATCTAACATAATTATATAAATTTCACAGCCAATCCAAAGACTATGGGCCTTCCGCCAAACAATTTCATAGGTATTGTATATTATTTATCACAACTATATAGATAAATTATTTATTACATGTAAATACTATTAGTACTTGAAATCGTTTTTCCGCCGATAAAAAAATGACGTATCTAATAGCTTTCAATGCTCTACCACACACATGAGTTCGGGTAAGTCCGAGCACTCGCCAATGACTCACCACTCATCGTACGTAAGCGTACACTGTTGTCGCATTGTATTCTAATTCTCATGTGACTGCTTCAGTACATGCATATAGTACGGAGTAAAAAGATATTACGATGAATTGCCAAAGAATCGCATGGGACTACAGCTTTGTAGTATGGGTAACGTGTGAGGTCCATTCACCACGCCTATACATGCCGACGTCAGTTGCGTTTGCCGGTATACGGCTCAACATCAGTTGGTTCAATCCGAACGATAATGACGTAGTCTCCATTTACGATTTTTTTACTCGCGTTTCTCCGCGCCGGCTGCCATCCAGTCCATTACAGACCCATCGACCTGTGTCGATAGCTAGTCACTACCAGAACAACTTTTGACGTAGAAATCATAGACGACGCTGAAAGAACATTGTGCAACACAATGGACTATGTCTCCCTCCAGAAAGTCGCCCCCATTTGGGTTCACCCCAATTCGTTCACGACGGAATGGAGCGGGGCAATCATATGGGAGATGAATTGCTCGAGTTAAAAAGGAACGAACAACTGGAAAAATCTTCTTCCATAGCTCAGGAGAATTTGGTTCGTCAGTAATGAGAACCCGCAGGCCCTAGTCTATCAGCAACACGTTCCAATCGAACAACCTAATGGAGTTGCTATTAAGAGCATGGCTATCGAGGCGGCAACTGCGATGAGAAACAGAGAAGGAGCCTCTGCCACAATTTCTTTGTCCCTGGATGGTTAAAGTTCGCTGGTTTCCGGCTTATGAGCGAACAATGGATAGAAGGCGAGACACACAAGCCCCGATACTAATCTAATCCAACGCACTTACATATATTGCCTATATAGTGAATGTGGGTTCAGTGTGTTAGAGCACAACGGTCATAGGAATATACCGATTGCTGTATCTGAAGTAGGGCAAAAGTACGAGGCCATGTGGAAGCCGGATTATAGAACCTATAGATGTCACGTTGCCACGCTCTATTAGCCTGCGCGAGTGTATTAGCGCATTGTAGCCCAACGTGCATGCTACACAGCATTTGAAGTGAGTAAAGCTGCAACTTTCAACGTTTCGAAAACCAGTGTCGATTACGATATAGATCTAAAAATTTGCAGATCATTTTGATGATCTGCAAATCGGAATGGGTGCAGAATACCGCCCAGAGTACATTGTACCAGCTATAAGATATGGAGGCAGCAGTCATGGAATTGGGCTGCTTGCATGGCAAGTGGTTTGGGTGGAATGCTTGCGTGTGAAGGCTGCATGAATTCAAGAAAGTACATAAATGGACTCGAAAGTAGATTGATACCGGCTGCTCTGAAGATTTCCGGATATGGTAACACGAAATCAATGAAATTTCAGCCTGGAGTGGACTACATGGATCCAACATGGAACGGAATAGAAAAAGTACATAAATGTACTCAACAATGGATTGATACCTGCTGCTCCGAAGATTTCCGCAGATGGTAAACGTGGACTCTATCAAATTCCAACCATATGTAGGGAGGGGACCGTGAGGAAGAAGAAGCGAGAAAGAGCGTCAACTTCAGTTTCGATTACCAACTCGTTTTCCATTAATGAGCCTATGTCTCCAACAGGCAGCTAGCTTATTGGCGTTTTTGTTTGAGTAGAAAAAAATTAATTGATAAAACACGATGCGGTTTAATCCTTCTTTTATTACCTTTACACTAGCGTCTCTGATAAACTCGGATACGTCGGCCCTTGTGTTGTGCTTCCGATACTAATGGAGGTAAAAAGAGTTTTTCACTCCTGTGCAGTTCTCGAAATGCTTCCATTACGTTTTTAGCGAAAACGCTACACGTTGTACATCTGTCCACGCCCTTTATATTTTGACGTTGCGAGACTTACAAAAACTGGCATAGTACGCCCTTTTTATTTCAGCAAAAGTTGATCGTTTTCGAAAAGATACAAATCACGTTTGTCAGCTCTATCTTTCGCACACATGCGAAAGTATAGTTGTTTGTGACATGGCGCCTTAAAACGCGGGCTCGCAGTATTTCATGTGTTCATGTGCTCTGCGTATACAAAGTGGTTTTGTCAGTACGAGTTCAGCCAGTCCCGCCACCACTGCAACCATTAGCCCTCTAATCTTAATGGAAAAGGGTTGCGCCAAAAGTATCAAAAAGGAAAAAGGAGAGGCGAGTTTATGAGTTTTTTTTCTCTCCTTTTCTCTCGCTGGCTCTCTCTCCCTCTCTCTCCTGCCTTCTGTGTCCCTCCCTCTCGCTCTTGCTTCACTCGTTTCTTGCGAGGGGAAGGTATACGTTTCAAGCGCTATTGAGCACGACGCGTTTCGAGACCCTCGAGAGAGTGATGTTGGAATCCCTTTCGTCCTAAGAGAAAGGGCTCATGACTGTCTGCAAGCTCGAAAAAGTTCTTGCCTGGAAATATATACCACGGACGTTGCCACGACGCACTCAACCTGGGATTTCCCTCTCGTCTCTGCATCACTTTGTGCGAGATAGACCAGGAAAAAACTGAAAGGCAAATGCAAGACCGAGAAGTGAAGAGATCAGAAGGGAGGGTAAGAGGAAGGAAGGGCCCGAGACCTTTACATCCGCTTGAACATTTCTCGCACTCTCACTCTCATTAACAGGTTATATCTAGTGGTAACAGGTGAACACAGCTCATTATTGGAATTTTTAAAGGAAAATCGTGATGATAAATTCCCACAAATCTTAGGTATTTGAAACAGTATCGTCTGAAGATCACTCCGCGATTTTTTGTGTGCAAATATTTAAATATAATCGAGTATCAGCCGATGCACGGGAAACACCTCCCAAAAACGTTTTTTTTTTCGGCGAGCAATGCCCTTCTGAACCAGGTTATCTAATATCAAAAAATCAAACAGCTATCGTTAGTATATTAGTTTGGCGGTTGATTAATAGCCGTTTAGCCGGAATTTCTTAAATATCAAGTTAAAAAAGAATGGCGCGTGTTCAAAGTGACTCTCGATCTATCAGAGAAAAAATGGGCAATTTTCGAACATCGAATCGAAAGTACTCATCGGAATTAAACATCCTTCAATCGAATACTATGTTGTTACAAACATCTAAAAAAGGCCCTAAAAATTTCCAACAGGTCGAAGCAGTAGGTTTCGAGTTATTTTGCTCAGCGACGTTGAATGCGTACTTTCGAGAAAAAAGGGTTTACTGTTTCGCACGACTCTCCGAGCGTTCCGACGGATGTCAACATAACAGCCTATAGATCTGTTGATTTTTATCCCGTCAGCTGAACATTTTCAGGAAACATTTATAAAATGATGTACTGTCACAGCTTGTTGGTTTTGAAAAAAGTGGTTTTTCTGACGTTTACAATTAGGCATAACCCCTTAAAGGACTCATATACGAACACGTTCGAACTGTACCCTGCTACATTCACCTCGACTATTACCGTTTTTAGCATTATTGGTAATATCATCATCAGTCTCCGTAGAAACCACCCCTCTCTTGACCCCCTCCTTCCGCGCACCCTCGTTCAACTACTGGCGGTTCAATATCGATGCATCAGTACATCCTTCCTCGCAAGAAAATGTTTGGGTTTTAATAATGGCTCGGTACTTCACGAAAGTTCGAAAACGATTTTAATATTGAATTAAATTCTGTTTTGATCGATGTACACGTAGGCTTCGTATACCGATCGCTGGAAAACAGCCATCACGAAACAGCGCCCACTTTTTCTTCAGCTAGTGTACGAGTCAATGATACGGAGAAAGTTTTTCCAGTAAAGTACTTTTTCTTTCGAAACACTCGCTCGAGGGTGAAAATCACTACTTGATTCTTTCCTCATTACAGTGCCGTTTCTGTACGAGCGCTGCCGCTTCTGCAATTGTGCCGTTGCTTGGCATTGACTCCGGCTTCGCAGCGAATCGCAATTTATCGGAGTATTCCTGTAGGAAGCCTCCTTTCTTCACCTTCCTTTAGCCTCCATCCCTTCATGATTGGAGAAGTCCCACGGGCTTCGACCGGACGAGATTCGAATAGGCCTGTTTTTTTCTTTTTCTACTTCTTTCGCTTTTCCAACGTTTTCAACTTCCGAGCGAAGAACGAAATTCATGAATGCGGAAAAGTTTTGTCATAACGTAGGAAAGTTCGTGTTCGGTTTTCTTCGCGAATGTTTGATTGTTTACGATTTTGCGGACTATTGCCCGCGCATCCTACCCCGAATAGTAGGTAAGTGCATCTTACACTTTTATGGTAACGTGCATAACAAGAGAAGGTCTGATTTTAGCCAAAGTTTAACGAGTTTATAAGATGTTTAATGTAAATTTCAAATGTCGTTTTTTGAGAAGCGGCTCATAAGGATTACGGATCTACTGGTGCTCAACATGATTTCCAATGTCATAACAAAACCAGCACTATGCTAAAAAAGGCTGTTTTGAATTTCTTTGGTTGGAAAAATCACAAAATGGGACAGATCATCGTTCCACCTGGAACGCAACTACGCAGTGTTGTATTTATACAGCGTAATGTATCTTCATTACCAGTTTGTCAGGTTCTCTGTTTACCCTCGTTTGTGCAAGCAGGAACCAAGAGATCTCTTGGCTATTGGCACAGAGGTTAGGTTCTCTCTATGTTTGTATACGCCGAGAGAAAATCGCAGGCAGTAGATCCTTGAGAAAACAACGAATGGATTATGCGGGCAAACACTACAGCCTATTATTCGTCAGTTACCATAACGACTTATACGTTGGACCACAATATACCGAAACCGGCAAAACGTCGTTCAAAAATGGACATGTGTCTGGCAGCCTGCGTCTAATTAGACTGGCACGCCAGATCAAGATAGCTGCAGTTGCAGTTAGGGGATTTATCGTTTCATCCACAAAAAAAAAATCTTTTTATAGTTTATCGATTAAGCTGTCTTACTTCTAAATGGAGTTCTCTTCTAATTATATGCAGCAGCTTGTTAGAGACGATAGGATATGTCGGCCCGTGGTATTCCACCAGTGACCCTGTAGCTTCAAAGCCAAAGCCACACTCTATCTGCTATTTAAAGGTGAAGCAAAAACGGTTATCTGCTATTTCCGGATCTATAAAAGCCCTGTCGTGACAATACTTAAATAATCTACCGGTTTATCGGTCATTGAAGCCAAAGAAAAAACCTTGATCTGCTATTTCCCAATCTATAAAAGTCGTGTTGTGACAATCCAAAGATAATCAACCGATCTGGTTGAGCACATTACCATAATTGGTATACAAACCAAAGATAATCAACCGGACAATCCAAAGATAATCAACTTATCCGGTTGAGCCCATTACCATAATTGGTATACGATGGCAGCATATGCGACATATTGTTAGAGTTTCATCAACTACCCTGTGACTCGCTCAACCTAAACTACTCAGCACGGCATGCGATGACATCGGCACTCTATTTTACTTATTGTGGATCTAGAAATATGTTTCATCACGAATCAACAATAAAAGTTAATCTGCAAATTATAATCTTATGATCGAAATAGTATTAAATACTTTCCCCTGAGGTCGAAAGTCTGAATCAATTTATTTTGCATCCGAGATTTATTTTTTATATAACTTTGGACTCTCCTCATATACTGGGATAGCTCTACAGACAATTAAGCGATTAATTAACCATAGGACAGAATGTATACACCGTAGAACGGGCGGGAACAAATGAAAACAGGTGTTGTTGAAACTAATTGAGCGGAATTAGAATAGTTCGTGAAGGAGCATATTAGGCTGGACCCGGGGATGCGAAATAGATGGTCCATTTGATTAGAAGTGCTACTCAGAGACGAGTGGTCCTTTTGCCCGATTCGCCATAAACTATTCAGAAGTATATGTACCAAATGTTGTATCTCAATCACCGCAAATTGTCCAGGAGAGTGTACCGGTAGCATGGCTCGTCTGGCAGTGAAGTTATACCAAAATTGTATGCAGCGCCTCGTCCGAAGAGACAATCTTCGGCCCCTTTAGTGGATGTCTCATTCATCCACGTGTATGAGCTGACATAAGGATCCAAAGAGTGGTTACGGTACGACTGGAAAAAATCACGACTTCAAATAAACAAATCATGGTGTCGGAAAGCTTACAAGGAGACGGCACGACCGTGGGGTCGGGAATTTGGCCGAATTTTTTTGTGGTGAAAGAGGAACCCTAGCACCTCACGTGGTTAAAGTAGTAGGACGCACTACTCGGAAAATTCCGAGAAAAATCGATTCAAAGTTTCTTAGGCGTCTTATCAGTTTAAAATGTCAGGCACTTATCGAGCCGCCGTCTAGTCTAGACGGTTAGGGCTCAGTCTTTTGCGCCGGAGGTCTTGCATTCGATTCCACCTTCGGATCTTATTTTTTTTCTATTTCTTTTTTTTGTTATCTGGTCATGTGTACATTGGCTCATATAGAAATGTCAATTAATCGTTGCATTATCGTAAACATTGCGCTATCCATCACCGGACAACCAACAGCATCGATAGACGCGTACACGATGCAGGTATGTGCACCTATCGTTGCAATGTGCTACACGGCCACGATACCGTATGTCCATGGTAAACAGACAACGCGTTATACCGATCAGGCATGTATAGGAGCCTCACCAGGTCTTTGGTCTGGAGTACAAGCTCAGAGAGTGATGGATCACTCGGTTCTACGCGATCGCGGAGTCTTGCATAATTTATATCATGATTGCCTCTTGTGTATTCCTCACTTAGGTGCTCGCAACAAAGACCAAACTAGTTTTGGTCGCTGGCCATCGATGGTTTTCCTCGACCCTCCATAATGCTCCCATCGTACATTGTCCTAGGGTCAAAGGGAAGACTTTCATGATTCTTTGACATTGGCTATCGTCGTTCGACTCATATCGCAAGCACTTATACGTTGCTTAATTTCCGTTACGAGAAATTTCATTAGACATTAGATTTGCAGGGAAAAAAAGAAAATAGGATGAGGCATAAACCAGACTCATTTCCCTTCTGCTATACGAGCAGTATTAACGAGACGGAGACAAGCGTAGTGGAGGTTGGTATGCGAAAGAAGGAAAACTACAGCAGCGTGCGGCACATTGTCGTTAGCCAGCGGCTTGAAAAACAATTCTCTTGGATACATTGTCTGCGGAGAGGATTAAGAGGGCCTTTGCCATGACGATAACGAAACGGGTTAAAGCCGTAGAGCGATGATGGCGGCGGTGGCGAGTCCGCTCTCATATTCGAAACAAAGCGGGATTAGCCGTGGTTATTAAACGAATGATGCCGAGGGCGACCGAGAGAAAGAAAACGAAGAATGGAAAATGCGCCTTGCCCTATACCACCATCCTGTTTACCCCTTGCTACATCCATGTTCTCCTACGATAAACGCGCGTATCATCGTGTACCTGGACTTTTACGAGTTTCTGTACTTCCCACCGTTGCTTTTGGCAAGTATTCGTAGCGTTATCCAGGTGGCGGATGGTACATATAAAACGAGTTTTTCTTTCGTGCCACAATTGGCAAGCCGGCACGGCCAAAATCTTCAGATGTCATCTTCGACAGTTTCCTTTTTTGGCTCTTTCAATAAACAATTTGTGTCACGTTATCGGCTATATCATGGAATACGTGTCCATTTGGATACTATAATCTCGTTCCACCCACTCTCCAGGTTGCTCAGACTGGAATCCCAATTGTTGGAGGGGTTAGAGCGAGCGGCAGGGTAGGCGAGAATGGAAGATGCCAGGACCTAGAAAGGCAGGCAGCGTACGTGGGGCCTGAGAAACATAGATAACAAACCGGAAGCTTATGGAAGCTGGGGGATCTTGCACATGCTGAAGGAAACAAAAGGCTGGGGAAAGTGACGAACTATTTGAGAACGTATTTCAGGGTGGCGCATACTGCAAATTCATCAAGGGGATGCAAGAGCAAATGTTTAAAAAAAACAATGTGATAAAGTCGATGAAGAAAAGTTAAATGATGAAATGGCAAACACGAGACGGGTGGAGAACGAAGACAGCACAGGGAAAAAAGTTGATTGGAGAGGTCGTGGAGCTGGTGGACGCCGTGGAGTACAATTCCATATAGGATGAGAGAAGCAATCTCGACGGTAATTGTCCGTACGCGGTACGAAGATTGCAGCCAATTTTTGCTCTTTCGTGCGTACCATCCAACTCTTATTTCCTACTCAGCGAGAGGGACATAGCATGTCTCTTTATAGACGAGTGTTGGCAATTTTCTCATACTTCATTTTCTTACATATCGTGTCACGAGTTCTTGCGCTATTCTTATCGTATGCTGTCTTATATTGACCACTCCGTTTCTTCTCCAATAGAATGAATTCTCGTTGTTTTACTTCAATAACTTCGCGGGGTAACCGTATAACTTTTGCTTACATAATGCCGAGTAATAATTGTCAGACATGTTCATGTCTGTAAACTGGATGCCCTCGTACATTCTGTATACTGTCTGGGCAACATGGTTCGTGTCGACATCACATTCTTTATTTATATGGAAACAAATATTGTGTCTATTGGACTATCGTGCTTATTAGACTTGGTGACAATGGAGGCTATAATGGGTACCCTTACCGTCAGGAACTGACATTGGCGAGGATTTTTCGCCATCATGAACTTCAGCTTCAACGAATCTAAGTTTGCAATAATTTATACGACAAGCTTGTATTCCCAATATGTCCGGTATTTATGGAACTATCGATGGTATGCGTGCACATGGTCTACGAGACTTACCACGTATATGGGACATTCCGGTATTAGCGATCGTTGGTTTGGTCTACGGGAGCAGTTTGAATCACACAGGAAATCGTTGTGTAGTATTGTGAACGCGAGTCGAGAGATCGAGCAAGGCGGATTTTTTTTGGAACCACGCCAGTGTGGCTCGGCGAACAAAAAGCCGAGCCCACAAAGCTCGGCTGCTGGATGACGGTGAGCCGGTTCGTCAGCAATGTACGAGTACGCGTGTACACTATATCGAACCTTTTCTAACCCGTTGGTGGTTCCACTGGGAGAAATCTGAAGGCCTTCAGAAGCTTTGCACGATTTTATGTTTTTCGTCTCTGTCCTCGTGGACCTCTCTTTCTCTCACTCTCTCTGTCTCGTCCGGAACGTACCAGTACACACAATACAGATCCGCGGATCACCACTGTTCACGTTGCTTTTTTCTTTGCTCGACGCAGCTACAGTCCAGTTTTTGGTTAGCTATATAGACCGAAGTATATTCTTTGCCTCTGTCTCCCTCTCCGGACGGCAGAGGTCCACGACTCCCGGGTTTGCTTCACTGGCCGATGTATAAAGTCTCGCGGATTCACCGGGGATTTTCCAGTTAAAGTATCTACTATTCAGATACATCTATACAGCTTGGGCAGGTTGGGAAGCATGGAAAAAGTTACACAGCGGGCTAAACTCTGACCCCCGTTGCTGCCGCTGGTGCTTTACGGTAAAGCTGAACGACTGAATCATTCCCAAGTGGATAGGGCAAGGCACAGAGCAGACACGCTGCCAGCTAGGGATGCAGAGGTTTACGCGATAACCAGACTCTCCCCAGAGTCATCTTTCAGGCCCCCAGCGACTCTGTTTAGTTCCATTTTTTTTTACGAATTCTGTAGCGCATACATGACGTCCGTGCAAAATGCAAAATCGTCTTACATTTTTTTGTCGCGGACGAATAATTCTGCTTGCATGACGGTCGTGAAAACTAAAACCGTCACAGATACTTGGTTACTTTTTTATAATTAACGTTCTTCATGATAGAACGGTATGACGAACACACTGTCATTTTTTTCACGATGTCGATTCATCGATCGACGATTGCGTTCACTGTAAGAAGAAACCAAAAAGCTTGGACATCTAAAATAGTTGGCCATTGTGTGATTAATCACATCGCTGCACATAGGAATCATTTGTGGACGCAAATTCGTGGGGATGCAGCCATAGTCTCTTTTGATAATTTCTATGGAGGATATTCATCGTGCGAGACTTGCAGCAGTTAAAGCCTGGAAAACGCAATTTTTTCACTTTTCCCGGAATATATTCCAACAATGAATAAAAATGAAGCGGTTAACGAGCGGTTGGTATGCTGGCGAAGCATAAGAGAAAAGCTCCCTTTCCCGTCGCATTTTCGAATCGTACGGTAGTTTTTGGTGGACGATAAAAATTCCTCTGCCAAGCGCGGTCGACAGAGGAAACGCCCGGAGCTCGCATACACGTATTAGAGCTTTGGACGCAGGGGTTCTTGGTTTCTTGGACCGAGAGATCCACGGACAGAAGGGTAGGAATGGACCCGAGCAGCACGAGCTCTTAATTAATATTCAACAATTCACATCATGAAAAGAAGCCACTTAGGGAGCGAGCATCAAAAGAGAAAAACGCGAAGAGAGATGAAGAGAGAGAGAGAGAGGGGGGGGGGTGGAGAAGAGGGAGATAGAGAGAGAGAGAGAAGTGGATTTTACTGCTGAATCCTTCATAGTTACTCATTTCAACGCTCCACACAAGGGTAGTATGCTTGATGAAAGGAAAACATGGCCGAAAACTCAGCATTCCACAATGCCTGATTTATATTATTTTATACAAAAACTCGAAAGGCAAGTTTTTCTTTTAACTATTGAAAAAAATTTTCTTATTTATTTTGTTCTTTTTTCATGTTCCGGTTTCGTACGAGTGGGCTCACGGAGCAGCAGGTAAATGATGAGAGGGATGGAAAAAAATGCACAGAAACAACCCGGAGCAAGTTACTGGTGTAGCGAGGCGAAAGTTTTGATTAAAACTAAACAGCGAATGCGAATTTCTTTCTTAACACCAACATATATTACGGAGACTGCGATGTATATGGCTGGTCGACTTACGAAGCAAAAGGGAAAACGACGTTAACACGGAGGGCTGTAGTCTCTCGCTTTAACTTTGCATTCGCCAAACACCTAAAGAGTGGTAAACCACGACAGTTACGAGGTAATTTGTTCAGTCAACAACTTAATATTCCTCTTCTTTCATCGCATTTTCTCATTAACTCGTTCATATTCTGCTCGCAAGCTTCCTCATACACCGTGGACTAGTTGTTATTGCTCGAAGAATACTCTCCGCCCCTATCGATCTTTCTATCCGGGATGGATTGTGCACCAAGCTTTCCGAGATGATCCATGTTGAAGAAATGTGTAACTCCGGTTTTCTCATACCTATTGCCTCAGCGTGAAACAATGATGGTGTAACTATTTTTTCGCTCTGGCAATTAGTAAAAGATTAGTCCGGCGAGTTATCTCCACTTTCGTATAATTGCCGGGGAACACTTTGAGAACTAATCAACGATGGAACGGCGGGGGAGCTGGATGATCGGGTGGCAGTCGGACAACGTCGGTTGCGCGACCAAGCACGCTGATACTAATTTCCCAGCCGCGCGAGTTTCGAAAATCCTCACGGGAATATCCCCAAGAGCTTGAATAATCTGACTCGAAGACCGTGGGAACGTGAGCGGACTAACGGATAATCCTGCTGGTTCTCACATAGCGATTCTGGCTCCTGTGCACGACTATATTTAGCCGAAAGTCTCGATTCCACACTGCAGGGCTAGTACGCGCGTTAATTCGAGTAAGAAACCTAATGCAGCGTGTAAATATGTACGAGGGGAGCAGAGCCCGATATTTTTGGGTCGTAATCCGCAGACCTCGATATAGTCCAGACGGGATGCACATTTGAAATTGCAATAATTGAATACCATTTTTTCTTTTTCTAATCATTAGATTCCGCAGAAGCTTCGGCCGTCGACTTGAGTTTAAGGGGAATTTGTTTTTGGCAAATAACTCGTCTATTTTCAACTTTTGACTAAAGATGGTTGAAACTTCTTTGGAATGTACAAATATGTGAGTATGTTCCCCGTAAATTTCAAATCGATCCAACGAATATTCTCGGAAATACACACATATTTGTAAGGACACTCGGAGCGCTACCAAGCAAATCTTAAATATGTGTGAACGGCTGTTGAAACTTGAAACGCGTTTTTCGCAAAACGGTGTTTTCAAAGTCGGTGAGCACGATTTCTCAAAAACGGCTCAACCGATCGGTCTGCAATTTTAACACAACCCTGTCAGATATATTCTTCAGGTATTGATCGCAGGAATAAGATTTCCGATAATTATTTCCATTTTTTTTCAACGATTTAACGAAAAAAATTGGTCGCAAATCAAAATTGTTTCTTTCCGGAGCCACCATTTTGTCAAAAATTAAAGATTTCGACTATCCCTTCGATCATTACCTGGATTCATCTATCCCTTAAAAGAATCTTTTCGGTTTTTTCATTTTAGATAATCCGAAACGGAGATACTTTGCTTAAAGGCGGACACTTTTTTTCGGGGACCTCCAGGAGACTTTCTACAGGAGCAATGTTAATGAATATTTTTGAAAATAATAAAATGCCAATCCAAAGCCAAAAAATGCCACTGTACTGCCTAATACCTTTTGTTTTGCGCAAATGAAATCCTTTTCCAGAAAAAAATCGTGAAAAAACGACTTTTTTGGCCTTGCAACTGCGTATAACGCCTCAAGCAAAAGATGAACAAACTTGTAGAGAAGATTGCTCTACAACTTTGTTCGTTATCTTTATTTCTTATCCGGTAACGTGGGTTTGGAAATTTAAGAATCTATATCTTTTAATCTTATAATCTTTTAATTAAAAACCAATGAATTGGTTTTTAATTTTAGATAAAGTTATTATGAGTTAACCTGACCACCACGAGGACACTTTTTTAGCGATCTCCGGAAACCAGGTCCCACCAGCTCAATGTCCGAAATTTTCGAATGAAGTTTTTTTTAAACATTGTTGACATGTTGCACTTTTATGTGCTTAACATTTTGAATAAAATAGTTTATATATTATTTTCTTTTTGATACAGAAAACATGCTTTTTTGGCTTCGAAACGCACGTAACCCGTTAAGATCAATATTTTAGGTTCTACGGATATAGCAAATCTGACGGAATTTTATTGACCTGCGTACCTGAGATCCTGACGTCACCCTAGCCCAACCCTTAAGTGACCCAGGCTCAGCAAAAGGACGGGGCGGTGGCGTCCCATTTTCCTATCTTTTTCGGATTTGAGTCAGAAAATGTCCGTCGCAGACAAAAAATCGTTGAAAACCATAGTCGTAGAGAATTAATTTCCTTACAAGTTTAGTTATGACCATTTTCAGTCAAGTGTTGAAAATGGGCGAGTTATTTGACAAAAAAAAATTCCCCTTGAATTCAAGATGGTGGCCGCAACTCCTTTAGAGTTCGGTCGAAAATCCGGATTTGGACTACGAATGACCCACTCTAACGATTAGAAAGAGACTATACTCAGGGGCGTCGCCAACTAATGGGCCAGGAGGGGGGACAAGATGGGGAAGGAAGGGTGGGCAAAATACGAATTTTAGACATTTTAGATCCTCATATACATGCTGTCACATATCTAGGGGGAGCACCAGCCCCCCCCCCCTCCCCCGGCGACGCTCATGACAATACTGGTATCGAATTATTGCAATTTCAGGTGCTTTTCTTGCACATCCCGACTGGGCTAATAATCGAAACCCATAGAGACGATTTCAAAACTGTATAACCGTTCTTGAAGAAAGTTTACCTTGAAAAATAAATGCATCCAAGTATCGCCGTTTTTAATCAAAAGGGTCGTTGAACTGTAGGACAGACGTTAAATTCGCGATGGCTGTAACAACCGCGATGTATTTCGAGCCAGAATCTCATATAACGGCAGAATCTTATCGACGATTTTCCGATGCAGACGTAGGGGAACCGGGGCACCATGAGAACGCTAAGGTCATATTTAAAGGAATATATATATATATATATTTACATATATATATGAATCAGTCAATTTTCATTATTCTTTTGAACTAATCAATACTACTAACCTTTTCATTTTGGGAAGAACATTTTTTCTTCCCAAAATCAAAAGGTAGTAGTATTGATTAGTTCAAAAGAATAATGAAAATTTAGTCTTTCCAATTTTGTCTTTCTAATTTAGTCTTTCTAATTTAGTTTTTCTATTTTAGTCTTTCCAATTTTGTTAGCATACAATATATATTTTTAATGAAACCATTATTTTTCCCATCTGGTCCTTAATACGGGGCAAGCATTATTGGCAACATTTGCATATAAAAATGATATTTTCGATACCAGCAATTTTGTAAGCTAGACGCCTAAGTTCCGTAGTATTTAGGCCGAATAATCTTGCTACGATATCTTTTAAATCATTTGTTAGTCCTTCTTCTTCTCTAACCAAAGGCCCTGCTAGTTCCATTTCACCCTTTCTTATAGCTTCATGACGTCTCTCTAACGTAGATAGTGGTACGTTGTAAAATATTGCGGATTTGCGATAGCTTGTGTCCATCTTGCCCCATTAGACGGTTAACGATTCAACAAAAAATCACGCAATAACCTAAAAATTCTGACAAACCAAATTGTGTTTCCTTACTTTCATTGTGTTTCCTTACCTGTGTCTCATCACTATCAGCAACTCAAATGAACTGAAGCGATAGTTAGATAGAATTTTTTTTATTATGCCCTAATATGTATACATGCTATAAGGCAGTGGTAATATACAGTTCGTTATATCAGCAAAGTAAACGATGGTGAACTTTATCAAAAAGAAGATCGTCTCGTCAAAAAATCGATATTGTCTTCTCACTCGAGACGCGTGTTTCCGCCACAGTTGATACTGTCACACTCATTCACCTTCCCGTCAGCCCTTCAAACTCCAACAGGAGCATTGTGCTCGAACTCACTGTTTATTAGCTACCCTTATGATTAATCTTACCCCGCACTTTCGTCTTGCCGCGAGTTCGCCTTATTGCTACCGGTTCTCAAGAACATCATCTATTTTTTTAAAGAATAGCTCGAGCTGGAAAGGTTTCATAATATCCGGCGCTCGACTGGAATGGGAAGCAATGGAGTCGATAAGTAGAGTTATCTAGAGGAAAGCTTGTGTAGTAAGTGGCTGAAAGATAAAAGAAAGAAAGGGTGAGAGTAGGGGTTGGTATGTTTGTGTAATGGGAGGAAACTATTGGATTCCTGCTGATATCGACGGGTGAAAGCCACCGTAAAAGTTCTCCACACTCTCTACGACACCTTCCTATTTTTCTCTCCACTCTTGAAGTACAGTTACGCCGGAGCACAAAGTCTCTACTCCATATGGTACATGCTACTTAGTCCCATAGGCAGTGTAGGATTCAGTATCTTCAGAGCTCTCTCTCTCTCTCTCTTTCTCTCTCTCTCGACTGAACGATGCTACGATGTTAACGCACCATGGGCTACCGGCTTTCATCTTCTTACTTAAAAAACCTTTTTCGAACATATTCTGGGGGAGAGCGTGGATGGAAGATGCAGGGAAGACGCGAAGAAAAGACGGAACTACGGTGCACCAGGTGCGAGACGTGCACGTAAAACCCTTCTCGTTAAAACGTGTGTCTCGTTTAGAAAAATGTTCGAGGAAGATAGAGAGAGTCTCTTTATGCATATACGCTATTGACCGTGGCGCACCATCGCAGGGAGCAACAGCTAGTGAGGCTCACTTTCGTCCTCAGGGAGTACTGAGGCGAACTCCTAAGATAGAAACTTTGCGAATAAAGTCTTTTTCCTCCTAGTGAGCTTCTTCCCTCGTCGCCCATTTCCTCAAAGAGCTCGTGAGATTACGGAGATAAAAATTGAATAACGATGGTATCGTGTAGTCCAATTCATTTTACAAACGACAATCCCGATTATATGTCACTTGATGAACAAATTGAGGAAGGACAATAATATGCAAGACACCAAATTTGTGCATATTTTCGATAGACATTTGAAGCACCTTTGAATTGATACCGAGATGGTAGGAGCGCTTCATGATACAGCTGAGAGTAATTGGGAGCCTGATGACGTGGGTCTGGGATGGGGAAGTGGTACGAGACGATAAGTTCTTGGAAAATATACGATACTGACATTCCATACTACCAGCAGCCTACCAACGATTATTCAATAGCCTGGAGGACCTTCATTATATAAAATATATACAAAAACAAAGTGCTAGTCCCTTTATCGCAAGTATTGGATTTTGATAATATTATCCTAGCCCTCAATGGTTGTCGAAAGAGGGACAAAAACATGAGCATGAGAAAGCGTTGAAAATGTAATCCATCGTGATTGAATCTCGATGAAGTTTCCTTTCAATTTTACACCCGTGTCGCCATATTTTGCATGGCCGATCTTTTACCAAAATTGATTTAAATTCAAATTGATTGATTCACAATTCAATGAAATTGAATTATCCGCTAGTGCAATGTTACAGCGTCTAGACATCTTGTCAACAATGGTCATCGCTTGCCAAGGCTCAGATCTTCCTGCCCATGCCAAAATAAGCAGGACTTCCGACACTGTGGATTTGCTAAAATTTCACTGGCCCACATCTACACACACACTGTGACTAACTATTTCGATAAAAACGAGTGGATGTATAATGTGCGAACGCCAAGAGTGCTATGCGAGTTTTTGCCGAACAGCAAACAGTTTTTAGAATCTTGAAATAGCGGCAGTTGAACACGAGAGTCAGACATTTGTGAGCAGTAGTCGCCGAGACAAGTGTTTGTTCGAGGCTATCCATCTTGCTGCTCTACCGTCTTCTTCTTGATCTTTCTCCGACTGGTTAGGCGTAGACGAAGGATGTCATGGACCTGTATTTTACGTAACAGGACCGTGGCATCTTTTTCCACTGCTTGTGTTAATGCCTTTGCCTGTCGATTTGATGTACCAACCAGTGTAACTTGAGCCCAGGATTCATCAAGCACGAATCAATAGCAATGTTGAGTTCAGCTTTATCTGGTACCTGGACAGGCAGAAGAATTACACACGAAACCCTAATAGCTTAGGATGTCGTTGAAGACGGTGGGATGTACAAGAATGACAATTATGCTGTCAGGGTTTGTTATTTGCTCATTCGCTAATGCTTCATCCTACGCGTATAGCAAATAGTCGGCCAAGACAGAGAAGTAGATAGAAGCCAGCGTAATCCTATGGTATTCGTCTCTCGGCTCGCTGTATTGTGTTTCGATTCCGCTGTCAGTCGTTTTTTATTGCTCTTTGGAGACTACCGGCGATGTATCTGGTAATCAAAGCAGGGCGCAGTGCTCATGGCATAGCCCTTCATTGCCCGCTAAAATAATCATTCGGATGGTGGAGGAGTGACGGGGGTTGAAGCCCGCCGGGTTGACGTTTGGCCGTTTGCTGACCCACGGATGGTCTTTCACCCCTGCCCTTTGACGAATGATCTTCCATCTCGATATCCACTATGTATATATTTACCCTAGGTGTTCTATAGCATGCAGCATGTCGGACGTATATTCCTGCCACCCCGTGCGGATGTCGTTGCAAGAGATCCCATTCCCAATTGAGTTAGAAACGAAGTTTGGCGCTCGTTTCACTTCCCTCATGGGGCGTCATCGCTGACTCTGGGATGAACGGAGGATAGAAAGCCTCGTTGTATGGAAGTATGGGTTGTGCGTTGATGGAGAGGCTGCTTGACGCCGGGCTCGTAATTTTCTCCGAGAATTACGTTACAACGAGTCTCTTTGTGACTATTGATGCCTGCGACCCCACTTGCTGAGGAGACTGAGATAGGGCACTGGGAGGAGTCGTGGCGCTTTGGTAGCAATCTTTTTTAAGCCCCCCTTCAGCTGCTCTGTCCCCTGTAGCCTGAGGGCTGTTGTACGCTCGTGTACTCCCTCATTGCGAGACGACAAAAAGGCATCACATCTTGAGTATACTACAAGCCACGGAAGTAAAAAATGTTTAACGATGTTTCTGTTCGGAATCACTCAACGTGGATTTACACTTTGTTCTCAACTCTACTCATCTGCAAAATGGTACAAAAGTAACGTAAAATCGATAAATGATGTTACCACTAAAACCGTAGACAATGCGGGGGCACCGTTAGTAGCATTCCATGAGCCATGAATACAGGCTTTTGCACTCGCACTGGAGAAGCATCACCAATGGACGAAACAGGCGAGTGATTTTGGTCCACACGCAATGATAAGTATGTTTCATTTAGGATTATCCTGTTTCCCACAGTCGGGTCAAGCATCACCCACTGCTGCCAGGTATTCAGGATTGTCCTCGCGCAAGCTATCGCATTTCTGGTTCATTCGGCTACTGGTCATGCGGAACATCCGATTGTTCGTCATTACTTGCACGACAATAGTATTAGGTAAGTGTGCATTCGAAAATCGTATGACGGGCTACAGTGATTGGTCATTCGATCTTGTATAGCTGATACGTGGACGTATAATGTGATGCACCATTATCCACTTCAGTGCGGATGTCGCTGCTTTTTGTAATGATGCAATAAATGGAATCCAATGTAGAATTTGGCAACAAAATGTTCACTTTTGAAAATAACAAGAGTAATTCTTCTCTTGCTCTTATGGACAAGTCTGAGAACATTCTGAAGTAGGAATCCTGAGCGGGCTGCCCTCAAGGTTTTTTTAGAAACAGCCTAAAAAAATGTAGTCGTCCCAGTGCACATACATGAATACGCTGACATTTTATAAGCAGTGTGAGCTTCGATTTTTTTTTCATCTTCCTTGCACTTATTTATAATACAGGTTCACATCCGCAAAAATCACTAGGGGAGCGCTAGAGAAATCGTATAGATATGTGGTCAAAGTTACAACTGAATTAAAACGTTTACAACAAACTGTGGTACATACATAAACTTTTGGCTTTTTGGAACTTTTGCTTTCAGCTATATTGAGAAACCCTGTTGCGCAAACCATCCAGTGTTAGTTCGCTTTACCGCAGTGCCTTTTGCTGAAACCTGTCGACCATCGGTGATGCTGAATTAATCTCATTGCAAAAGAGGGTTAGCAGTTCGAAAGTACCTACATGTTCGGTCAGGTTCTCTTTCTATTTCCACTCTCGACGCATACGAGGATCTTCATCTAGAGAAGTTAGGCTCAATGCACAGCTCACCATGTAGGACTTATCGAACGATGTGGCCAACAGAGCCGGAAGCACCTATGTCCATTGTAGCAATAAGGTCAGCTGCGCAAGCAGAGCACAATCTCGGTGTAAGAAAATGTCATGCAGTAACAGCGTAATTGTACCTTTCACGATTTCTACACCCCACTTGTAATCAAGTGCTAACCTATTGATATTGTCTCCAGCAGAGGAGAGTAAAAGGAAAATTTGAAGAAAAAACACCATATAGGCGATAGCTTTAAAGGGGAGGTCCCTTTATAACGTAAACGAGAGCCTACAGACCTTAGAAGTCGAGAGACTACTTTTTGACTCCAAAATCGCAGATTGATCGGTTGATTATTTAAGCACAAAGATTTTGAGTTTTGATACTTTAGATGCGTTTTTTAAAAAAAAACTTTTTTGTGAACCTCGTCCGTGTACCGCCCATTTAAAACTAATGTTCCTTGAGTTTTTTTTTTCAAAAACGACTTTTTCGTTAACAAATATCATAGTACACATTTCATGAAAAATAGAAGGTTTTTTTTCAACCACGTAAAATTTTTTGGATTTTCACTTTTCTTCGGTTTTTTTTTAGATTCACACAGAACGTGTGGGACTTAGAAATCTGAAACTTCTTGGCTCTGACGTTTTAGATCAATACACAAGACGCTAAATTGCATGCCGTGGAACAACTCTGGGGGTAACCGTCTCTGAAGCAAGTGTAGTACAGGCGTCATTTTTGAATATTAAAAAGGAATCCATATATATATATTTATATATTTTTTTGAAACTTAAAACCGTTATAGTACATACATAATGGTTTCACTATGCACAATAAATAGTTTCGACACAAAAAAACTTGACGGTACGCTTATTTCTGGCTGTCTAAGGCTGCCTCCTTAAGAAAAAAAATAGCGGCAGCGCTTTTATTAAATTTCAAACATGCTTGTGCGTTTGCAGGTCGGTGCTTCGCGACGAAATGGAGGTTCCGTAGAGTCTCCAAGCGTTGCAAAATCACACTATCCACCGTCAACGTTTATACAATTTGTAAAGTCCTCCATTCCCAGATCGTACGTTTTTTTCGTACTTATACCAATGCGAAAAATGCCAGGTCTCTTGCGATTCAGGTTGGCAAGAAACACAAGAATGGAGTGTTAACGCACACTGACGCTTGTGAAAAATAATATAGAAATTCAGCGGTCTGTGAAGCGAGAAGAGCTAAGATACGAACAGCAAGACCTACAGGAGACTAAGGTAGGGCAATGGGGACGTAAGTAGAGGAAAACGTGGTTTAAGAATCGAGAGCACGAAGCTGGTATAGGAAAGGGTGTATTTGCCTCGGTGGGATAAGGAAACACAGCCAGACCAACGTGCGAGTCATCCGCGTCTACGTGAGAGAAGATGGAAGCTCTTAGGAGGTACCAGCAGCTTTTCGATAAGTCGTGCAACTCATGGCCTACTTTCCGCGCCTCGACTTCCGATTCCCATTGCTTGCCCTTAGCTTTAACACCCGTTTTTTCTCATCCCCTTCAAACCTTCGTCCCTGTGCCCCCAAAGACCGAGATGTCCATATTTCCTGGCATTTCTTCTTTGATCGGTTTTCAACTGATTCCAAAGCGGTCCATTCATCACGCTGATGATGGAATCATCGTTTTTGGTGTTCATGCGATTTTTCCTTGAGCCTTTTTATATTCGCTTGATTTTGCCTGCTACCAAAAATTACTCGATAGTTATATGTTCCGCGTATGTGGATCGAAACGGCGCATTAGGAAGCTCGCATTTTGATGATATTGGCGAATGAATTGAAGCATGACGCGTGTCAGAGAAACTTCCGTCTCGTACTTTATATATAAGCGAGATATATTTCGGCGTCGAACGACGTCTGAGTTAGTCAAGGTTGAATTGCTACCGCAAAACTCGTCCAATTTATCCGCCGACGAATGGTGGCTCAGCAGCAGGCTCGCAATCCATGTGCCCGAGCTAAGTAATACGAGAAACTAATTAGGAACAGTCGTTGCTGTACGTCGCCCGTTCTCTCAGTTCTTTAATCTGTATAACTATAGTATTCGGTATAACATTTGGACCCAAGCACGGATTCGGTGCTTCAATGTCGTTCTCCTTCATTTCGTCCCGCTGCCAACGCTCGCAATCCGAATAAATGATGCTGCTTCCATTTACAACCCGATACCGGCACAATGTACATACCGGCACAATGTACGGACAATCTGAAGTCCACGTGTATACGTACATATAACTTTTTTCAACAGTTCATATTTCGATTACAGTTGCCTCCCGTGGGAATCTTAATAGGAGGGGATGTCCCTTTGGGCAGCCGAAAATGAGGCAATTTTCGAGATTTGTTGTGTCGAAACTATTTATTCTACGTGATTAAAATGTTTACATTACGTCTTTCAATTTTTTTTATATTTCGAAATGGCAGCCGAACGACACTCGCTTTAGGGACGGTTGCCGTCTGAGTTGTTCCACGGCGTACGACCTTTAAGAAAGTTGAGCTTCGCCTAGATGGTAATTATGTTATCTAAAAGTGTGCAGAATTTCAAAATGATCGATTAAATAGTTTTCGAGTTGCCTTATACGAGATCCACGAAAAAATGGCTTTCAGGAAAAGGCGTTTAAAGTTTCGACTCAAACATTTTGTGACCCAATGACCTACCGATTAATCTGTGATTCCGGGAAGATAAAGTAGTCAGGGACCATAAAGTATAAAGGGATTTTCCCCATCAACATGTGATGAAATCTTGTAAAGATTACAATATGGAATGAATTTTCAGTACTTGGGGTACGTCCAATTTTTTTTAGGTCAGCATTACGAGAAACCGCGACATTGTAATACGGAGTTTACTTCTGTAGAGAGATTCAAGTTCCGTTATACGAAGCTCGATATTACTGCCCCTATATAATAGCGATTACGGCATGCTGTTGTCATCGATCAGAAGACGTAGAATCACTTGAGAGGGTATTATCACGGATAGGTAACATATATCGAAGTAATATGGAGCAGCTAGATGGGGTATGAGCTTTGTTTTGTGGCTGAAGAGGCTAATATGTATGTGTGCATAGCTCTATGTCTTTCACCTACATTTGCCAATTCCCCTCATCGGAGAAGTCAATATGTGCTTGCAGCAACGCGAGGGCGGAAACGATAGCGACACAGAGACATTCGTTTGCCGGTGTGCTAGGTTGGCGAATAGGTACAAAGCAGACGGCAAAACACTATGAAGAGCGGTGGAACGACAATGCATCGCATGCTTGGCAAACTCATGACAGATCTAAGCCCCCACGGCTTCATGAAACAACCGCGAGTCTAGCCACCGACGAGCGACGTATTCATACCCATACTTAAGGATGTTGAGTCCCTATGAAACATGTTAATGTTAATCGTTCAATAAATAGCTTCTTAATCGTCCTGAAATTTTTACACGACCTCCTGCATACTTCATGTAAAAACATACCAAATTTTCAGAATTCTATCATCATTACTTCAACCTCCTTAAGGGTTGATATAAAAAATGATAAGAACATTCTGAAAATTTGGTATGTTTTTGTATGAAGTATTTAAGAGGTCGTGTTAAAATTTCACGACGATTAGGAAGCTCGTTATTAAAAAATTAACATTTTGCTAAGAACAATTTTTAAAAGAAAAAAAAAAATTATCAATAAACTTCGTTTTGTTTCCGTTGCTTTCAGTATATTGTAGATATTATAAAATTGAGAGGTCAAAAAAAAACTTATTGCAAAGTTACATCAGTTTCCATAAAACACCATTTAATTTGTGAATGTTAATTGTTTAATAACGAGCTTCCTAATTGTCGTGAAATTTTTACACGACCTCTGAAATACTTCATACAAAAACATACCAAATTTGCAGAATTTTATCATCATTTGCGATTTGGGACTCACCATCTTTAAGCTAAGCAAACTTAGAGCTTTTTTCACTACTGCTTTTGCTTTCTGCACTTTCTGCACGGAAGTTCTCTCGTCGTCCGCCCACGTACGGTCCTTTTACCGGTTGCAAGATTAATCTTTTCACGGTTGGTTTTTGTTAAGGGGTTATGCCTAGTTGTAAAAGGCTAGAGATTACTTTCTTCAAAACCTGTTTATTTTGACAGTATATCATCTTTTAAATGTACCCTGAAAGTTTCGAGATGATCAGATCAAAAGTAACAGATTTGTAGCCTTTTATGTTGACACCCGTCAGAACACTCAAAGCGACGTTCGCAACATTAAAGGATTACATGCATCTGAGACGGCTAAAAGTAAGGTTATGTTTGAGAATTTTTGTTGCGTATAACACTGAATTTTATTGAACAGCCATGATACACATTTTAAAGTATATTTTATCTACATTGTGTGAAAATGTGGCTATACAATTTCAAACGGTAAAAAAGTTACAGTCGGTTCCCTGGGGCATGTTCTTGTTGACAGCGTTTGCGGTACCAGATGTGCCTCTGCCATTTTTTATGTAAAAAAACATTTGTTCCTTAAAGTAGATAGATAAAACGAGTACTTATCGGGTCGGAGTTTCATAATTCAATTTTTTCGGGTTAAGACAGTCACTGGAATAAAACGAGCGTTTCAGTACTTATCATGAAAAAAAACTATGCCAGGTATCGAAAAAACGGTTCGATAAGTACTAGATTATTGCTTGAAGCATAACTGTGCAAAACATGATCCCGATCGGTCCAGTAGTTGCAGAGATATTTCTAGTATCGATGTTGAAAACACGGTGTCGAGTAAAACGCGTAAGTTTTGAGTACATTTTACGCCTGCGCTGCAACCGTTAGTCGTTGCTCACCCGGTCAGTTAGAAATCGCTACGAGTTCGTCATTACTGCGCATTTCCTTGTGAAATTTTCAGGGTAGACACTCAAAGGATAGTACTTTCGAATGAGCACCTTTTTGAAAAATCAATCTTCTTGATCAACCCAGCTGTATGTAAGGCTTTAAAGACTTTTTTCTCGAAAGTATGTTTTCAAAGTCGGTGAGCAAAATATCTCAAAAACTACTTTATCGATCTTTCTGAAATTTTTAGAGCTATTTCTAGATGTAAAATATGGTATTCGTCAAAAATCAAGATTGTTACTTTGAACACGCGCTACTTTCTTTAACTATATATTTCGGAAATTAGCTAATATACCAACGAAATCTGTTTGTTTTTTCGATGTTGTATAATTTGCTTCAGACGAGCCTTGCTCGTCGCAAAAGACTTTTTTATAATTAAATATTAATTTACATAATGAAATAAATATTTTCACAAAAAAATAGAGTGTCCTTTAGATGATACTTTTTCAAATACCCAATTTTTATAGCAATTCATCATCGCGATTTTCTGAGAAAAAAAACGCCACGAATGAGGTGTTTTTGACTGTTACAACTAGGAAAAAAAAACTCGTTAAGTGGACTATCGACCAGGCGCAATGTGGCCGTAGTTATTCGCGACGAAACTGTCAAATGATAGGCCAGTCCTTGCAACCGGTAAGTTAAAAAATGCTAATATTGGAATCAACAGGTCAATAGTTGATTCTGATGCTGTCAACTGTGCCATCTGCTCGATGCAATACCGCATCACCGTGATATGGCAAGGACGTGGGATTTTCTAGTCAGCGTGAGTAAACGTGTTGTTTTTTCATATTGCATCGGCAGCGCATCACTATAATTCAGTTACGAGTCTGAGCAAGAACGGAAAAGAAGAAGACGAAAACAGCAATAGCCGAACCCTGGCACCTTCGTCACACTACCGTGAGCACTTGGGATCTGCTGGCGTACGACTCGTTGTTTGCCGGTACGTAATAGTGTGAAGGACCCTCGAGCACCTGCCAGAGAATACGTGTTGGAGCATCCGCTGACCGTTGACGATACGCTCAATGATCACAAAACCGTTGCCCCTCATTACGGCAGGCCTACTGGACTGACTCACCCACCACGAAAAAAAGACATGGAAATTGACACACAATTATAATTATTTTTTTTCAAAGGAAGTGAAAAAACTTAGGTAGTGAAAAGATGGCCTATCATTGTTGTCTTTAAAAGTCTCACGAATGATTGCGAGAAAATGATTGAAATCAAAGTGACATCGCGCTAATAAAGTATTCTGCGGTAGCATGAATTTGGCGTGGCAGTTTTTTCCGATTGCTGTACCTAGTTTATTGTTCATTAAATAGTTGAGGGTAAAGAGTATTTTCTTTTTTCCTCAACTGCTAGACTTTCATTGGCCAGTTGCACAACGTCTTGACTGGAAGTATAGTTAAAATCATAAATCGCATTTGATCATCACTTGACATCACAATGCCTTTATTCTGTCTTGTCGCCTCAGATCGTTGACGGGACAGGACCATCTTAACCTTCGCAAAAGTTCGTCCGTAGGGAGCTGCCTTTGTCAAGACTCGAAAAAGTTCCTCAACAATGACGGCAACAAAGTTGCTCGAACGCTGATGCAGAAGAAGTCGAGTATGTGCGAGTGACACGTCTCTTTCTATAAGAGACCCACCGGTGCAACCTAAGAACGTAAGAAGCGACGTAAGAGGTCCTCTTCATCGTTTCTGCTTGCAGCTGAAAGTTGCACTCGAGCCGAGTCAGCATCACCTGTGGCCTTGTAGATCCGTTGTTTAGCCAATGCTTGACTTTCAGCATTTCGTCTAGCACCACATCGACTACTACCATCAGGGACTTGAGTATTCACCTTCGGAACTGCTCCCTGTTAGACGTCTTCGCTATAAGCTCGACTACCTATATAGGAAAAAAGAAGGTCTGTTTGAGAGCCAGGAGAGTGAATCGCTGGCTCCCTACTTCCGCTCCACAAGGGGATCACCAGGGTTGCCAGGCGCAACCTCTTTCCCCACCTATGTATGTTTGGAAGTCTACTTATGCTCCAACTAAAAGATGTTGCATCTCCATCTCTCGCGCATATTTTCTTCCGCCCCAATTCTCATAGCCTATTGGAATGATGAAAGCTTTCCAGTTCGATTCAAGTTGATACGGAAGTTTTTCAGTGGCTGCATTCGATTATGCTTCTTCTTAGTTGTCTCTGGGGAATGATGGAATGATGGAAAGTAGGTAAAACTTGTTGTGTTTATTTATTTATGCACGTAAAGTTGTCCAACCGTTTGGAACAATACTTTTCCAAATTGCATGCCAAATAGTTAGCTACTGCGCCGTATATATGAGCATGAGTTTTAAAGGCTACAGACGCATGGTAAGGTGGTCGGCCCAGTGGTCGTCAGGGTCCTAGTGATCGTCATGTTTGCACATGAGATAAGTATTTTGATAAGAATCTGTCGTTCGTGCTGTGATATATTAGCGTCCAGAATGTATTTACTATGTTGTATTACATCGTCACACTCGTAAGTGTACGTATTCAAGAATAATGAAATCAAATATATTCAGATGTGGCGTCTATCTGCGATTTCGGCCGAACCCTTTATTTAGAAGTTGAAGTGAACCGTGTTATATTTCGGGTCATTTGAGAATGCCTGGCGACTTGCGAATTGGTTTATGCCAATTTCAACGAATTTACATATATAACGATTACGGGATCAGCAATGTATATACTCTAATGATTAATCGCCACGGCTGTTGATAACTGGGACAAGATTGGGAAAGAACTCGAATATTAATTTATAGAAGGTCAGAAAAGAAATAGTAGGTCCGTAATTAGCATTGTCTGAAGAATCCACGGACCAGCAATCGTCATATACATATTCGCGACAGTAAAAAGATACACATATGGATGTGTATCTTTTAGTAAACGTTGTCGATTACTGGGTCGTGGTCTTGTCGATAACTGGGAACGTCTCGAACACAGGTGAACACCACTCGATTGAAAAAAGATAGAGAAATATTTTCTGATAAAATAGTTGTTTATAATTACTGAAAACAAATAAATATTATAATACTGATGTCGTTGCCACAATTCGTTTTTTTTTAAATTATGTACTTTTGTGTAAGAGAAATGTATGTCTGAAGCTGTTCGTCAAATGTTTTAATAAATGGTAAAAAGTTTGTGATCTAATGACCAAAAAATATTCTGCATTCCTACATGCAGACACATTCGAATCAATAAAGGCCTACGGACCTTTGCATAATCCGTTACAGTAGTTTTAACGTATGTGGCGATTAGTTGGATATTCACATGGCGATTACTAGACCCACCATCATGACAACGACGCGTACAGTAGCGTCTTGTAACCTTTACGAAATATTTTCTCAAAATCTGTACCAGGCCCGAGAATTTCACAACGACGTTGTTGTTCACAATTTAAAAAAACTAATTGGAAATAACTTACGATAACTTCCATCCACTTTCCAGGTTGATCGCGGTTGATCTATAAAAATTTGCAACGCCGAGCGATCTGCTTAGTCGGCGATTACTGGGCCTACCTTTTTGCCACAACATTTGGCACACTGTAATCGATAATACGAATAATCAACATATGTAAACATCAATCAGAGCAGCTGTGGGTAAAATAAATTTGGACTCTTTTTTTGACCCCGTGGAAGTGATCGTACCTCCTTAAGTGATTCTAGCAATCCTTTGCAGTATCGAAGGATCCGGCTCGATAGAGCAAGTTGCTAAATGCGAAGGTTAAGGTCTCGTCTCCCAACGTTTTTTAAAAATTTGTTCATTATTATTATTGCGCTCTCCCCTTACCGTTCCTTCTCAACTTCTTTTCCACCATCCTTTGTCTTTTCCACAATCTCTCGGTCGGCCTGTATGTAAGAAGTTCAGACCAAAGTGCGTGTGTAGGGCGTGCGACCGGATGTTCGTCGTCACGCTTCGCTAATCCACGGTTTCGTTACAACTGATGCACGAGAAAACCGAGGCGTTGGGAGGATGTGCCGCGCGATATGCGTCTACATGTACGCCACGATATTTCGTACTCAAAGGCTCGCAGTTAGCAGTCCGTATAATGATCGACATGGATACGGGATATCCCTGAACTATCGTACACTCATCACACCTCGCAATGTATGACCAACGAATGGCATATCAGCGAATGGTCATCGTGCTGAAGATGATTGGCCAACCCTGTTTGCACAATTCAATGGCCGTTCAGGCTAAATGCCGCTATTCGTGATCATTAGAAAACCGACTTTGTACGCAAGAGACAACGTCCCAAAATTGTTTGGGTTGGTGGTCAACGACACATAGTAAAATCGACATGGGGGAGGAAACGGGAACATCCCGAATGTTAGAAGGGCGAAGGGAGATGCGGAAGTTGGAGGAGCGAAAATCTCAAACGTTTCCGAGAGCGGATTGTCAAAGACAAAACTCTTATGATGAGAATGGATCTTGGAAGAAGGTAAGGGGAATAAGGTTGGTAAACGAATGAGAGCAAGTGAATTTACGGTCGCCGCCGTCATTGTTGCCCCAAGCGAAGGAACATAGCGCGTCGAAGCTCCAGACAAGAACATCCATTTTCACTGTTTTCTCACGAGCTGAGGAATGCGTCGGTCACAGTACAGAGAAGAGACCGGGAAACTGGGGAAAGATAGAAAAGTCGCGGAGTGAAAGACTGCATTCAATGACAAGGGGGAAAAAAGCCTGCTGTTGATTCATTTCTTCAAGAGTGGGATGCAACACTTGGTTGGCTCATTGCACAATTCACTGTGACAGAATATACCACGACAAATCTGCGTCTACGTTTCATAAATGAAGACAAATATCTCGTTTGCTGGCAATTTTTTTCAGAACATTTTGTTGTTTCACAGAGTTCGAGATTCCTTTAGTATTATACTCGACAGTTATGGTTGTAGCAAGTTATGCTAATTTGAAGATGTATACGGAGTTACCCCCAAATGACATCCTATATTCACGACGGCTTCGAGATATTCGGATCATTCATATATAGTCCAGATATATGATATAGACTAGCTCATAACTTGCAACTACAAAGCCCCGAACAATGAGACTTTCTCGAGTGATATCACTTATCTAAAATGAAGGAACTCATCGAAGTGTGCTAGCTGTATTGCATATATGTCAGCACTATGCCTAAACCTGATCCTCTCTTAACACCCATCGCAGCTTCTTACCTGTCGGTGCAAGAGATCTCTGCCAAGTGAAGAGATCTGCCCCAAACTACTGCCAGAAATTTCATGTACTATGACTACATTTTGAAACTCGCTGAATATGTTTTGGTGTTTTGGTGCAAAGTGCTATGCGTGCCTGTATCTGCAGTGATGCTATATGATGCAACGCCTTGGGTATAATTTGCAACAATGACACAGGTGCCAACGTATTTTAGATTAACATGCTCTAATAGCGGATGATATCTGCTAGCCGTATGGGAATTCTCATGGGACCAGAGCAAATCATATTCCATCGTTGTATCACCATATTGCGGCATCAAATTCTACCAGCACTGCTAGTACCATTGCTACCCCCTTGTAACACAGTAAACTAGGAACGACCGTCATCATTGGTGTGTATAGTCACTTGACTATGTTGGAAAGGGCGCGTAATACAGAGCCGAACGACGCGCGAATATAACAACGTGAGAATTCGGTATATTGCTGGACGATCGGCGAGTAGAGTAGTTGTCCTAGAAGTAGGCGGACAACAGCGGGAATACGCAAAGTAGACTTAGATGAAGGTGAGTGGAATAGAGTGGAAAGTAAGTGCTTTCGCTGAGGACCCCTGAATATTGGAACAAGTCTTAGGATAGCTTAACCCAAAGAGGTTTAGAGGGGCCAATTGAGAAGCGACTCATGATCTTTTGATAAAGGTTAGACAGTTATCTCCGACATGTTACCAAGTCGCTTATCTGATACGAGAAGCTTAAGGCTAGCAAAATAGATTTTTTTGCTGCTTCCTTTGATCCATCTTCATATGGGCATTTATTATCAGAGCCTTTCCAAAAAAAATCTCCTTGAGTGAATTTAAGATTCCTACGAAAATACGCGATACATCAAATGAAGCAGACTTAATCGTAGAATCATCGTACCAGCGGAATATCAATTGATTTTGGCATTTTATCAGTGGCTAGTGTACCACGGATCTGAGTACTTCTCATTGGTGGAGACACCTGTCTATTCGTCCAGCGAAAATCTCTTGGCATAAGCGAACTTATGCAAGGGCAGGTTGCATGTACACATATAATACGAGGGTCTAATGAAATAGTGTTGAAGGTAGGAGAGCTGGTGGTTTGCAGGGTTCTCAAGAGCACAATGCCGTCTCGCCTCCATAGCTTTACGGTGTGAGCGGACAATGGACCCTGATGCTGCTCGGCCGGTCGGCCGTCTGTTTGGTCTCTCATCCTTGGTCTCAGCTTCCACGATATCTCCCTTTCCTCGTTGGATATAGATCGCATCGCCGTTATATCTTTGTCTTTCTCAAGAGCCTTGTACGTCTCCGTAGCTCCTCAATCTCCTAGGCTATAGCTATGGACGCATGTACTATTGACGATGGAAGATATTGATCGGTATACCGAAAACCAGCGCGATATTCGCTATATCTGTCGAACCGCCGGCGGACTCGCGTGCTACTAACGACGTATACATATAGGCTACTTAATATGTTCAGGTCAGAAGATCAGTGAGACAGCACCGGAACGGGCCTTGATTGGTTCGAGGCACCGACGTTACCAGCTGCGGGTACAATCAATAATGTCAAATATAATATTCAGCAGGATGCCGCCAATCTACGATTACAAATAGATTAATGCATTTCACAAGAAATGAAGTAGATCTATGCATTTGAGACGTGAAGATCCGTCAGTCGAATGGCACCTCTACAAAACGAGCACTGAATGCTGTATTGAATGCTGGATCAACGAAGTGTTGTGATTTTTGGTCTTTCGATGCTGCATTGGTTCTGAAAAAGGAACCAATCTTCAGGCTTAACTAATTATGGTGTGAAGAACGTTTATATTGTTTGTAACCTCTTCCACCTAAAGATAACGAGTGGTTGCTCCATCCCGATATACTTCCTATCAGCTTAATCCTAAAAGTACACAAAAACATGATCATAATGTGTCAGGTTCTTATCAGCAAGCAACCAGGTGTATGTAGATGATAACCAACACAGGCATAAGCTCCATGAGGTCCTCTTTTCCGGTCTCGAACACCGTTGCATGGAGACGAGGAGAGAGCAAAAGAGACCCGAACGAATGAGGTGTGCGCCAGTCCGCGTAAAACGCTCCCGGCAAGTCAATTTAAAGTTACGGCGCATTTTAATCTATCACGTCTAGGGAGGATGAGACGCAACTATGAATCGTCAATGGCAGACAACTCGATCAAAGACGACACGTTACGCGGTGAACGCGCGACCTCGCTGTCGCCGATAGGTGTTAAGGGACGCGGAGGATCTTCTGCGTGAGGGTCGGAGGTTTCGGTTCGTCACAGGGGTAACTCCCTGAGCTTGCTCTCTCTCTCCCTCTCTCTCTCTCTCTTTCTCGCTGTCTCTCGCAGTCTCTCCCACCTTCCTCCCTTAACCGTCTCATGTCCTCCGTTCACTGTGCCCCTCGGTCTCGGCCCGTTCCATTTTGTCCCACGATCAGGTATGCAGGCATCGTCGAAACTTTTCCAATCGGGTAGAAACTTTGTTCCGGTAATTAAAGCCACATGAATACTCGATGGGCTTATCTCCATCGGTTACTCAGTAGAAAGAAGAAGATAGATACGGCGAGAGCGAACAAGCGAGCGAGAGAGATAGAGAGGTATGAAAGTATAGTGATTTACTCGCATTCGTGAGGCGCGTCTTCAGAACCTCTTGGAAAGTGCACAAAGTGACGCAGTGGAGTCACTGCGGGATCGAATAGTTATCGTTGCGACCGCAACTACGCTGGAACGGCTGAGTATCGAGAGAGCAGGATAAAGCACGTGTTCCCATGGGGAGGACCGAAACGCCGTCATAAATGTTCGAGCTGCAATGGTTCGTTGCATTTCTTATTGTTTGTTTGGGTTTATGGTCCATTCTCGGCCTGATAACGATAAAGGCATGTGTCCACGTGTGCCTGGCCCGCGATGTTCCAATAACCGTACAGAAATTTGGTGGGGAGTTCCCACAGCCTACCACAACCTTATAGAGATGTAATAGGAACGTCACACATAGGGCGTCCACATTGGAGTCTTTATTAAAATTCTCAACCGGAATTTGTTGGACCTCCCAACAAAAATATCCGTTCGTGATACCGTGCAAAAATTTGCTGGGGAGTGCCGAGATTCACCCACATCTCTATGGGGATTTGTTGGGGACACTGCATATAGAGTCCTCATTGGAATAGAATTGGACTTTGCACTGTTTCCCGATGAATGCCATTTAAGAATCTAGAGAGTTGTCTAGACAATCTAGAAGGAATTTAGAATCGTGTTCTGCCATACCGACGACGATGGTGTGCCATTCCGTCTTCAGAAAAAAGCTCAGGAAGATACACAAAAAATGTATATGTATATATATATATATATATATATATATATATATATATATATATATATTTATATATTTATATATAAATTAATTATGTATATATATATATATATATATATATATATATATATATATATATATTTCAATTGTAACATCGCATCAACTGCCAGGGTTGTTGGCAATGCGATCTCCTGCCTCTTGCGCTAGTGTGATTCGGACAAGATAATATTGATATAGGGTGTTTTCGGTGCACATCTGTACATCGCTCCACACAATTCACGTCACCGTGTCAGAGCTACTCCATTATTGATAAATATTCGACTGTACTCGAACAAACCATCGAATATAGCACAATACGTGGCGAGAGTAATACTCAGATATTTATTTTTCCACCAGCAAGACGACGGCACCGTAATTCGACCCTTAAGCTTGCGAATGCTGTGGCTTATAGCGGATACTGTAACTAATACACCAAAAGCCTATGCGACAATATAGTAGTTGTGCGACATAATAATTGTGTGATAGAAGACAAAATTTATACTTTTATGTGTCACATTAAATTATGCAAACAGAGGAAATTTCACGTGTCGTGTGATCTAGGGGTACATGAATGATTTGATCCATACTTTGCGGGAACATACATTTGATTTCCACTTGCATAACAAGTTGCGACAGTCTATGTTTTTCCAACCTGAGAATTAAGTAGTGATATGAATTTTATTTTATAGTAATGATTTTATTAATGAAAATGAAACATTTGGAAAAATATTCTTAAGGTTCAACAATTTTGTATAAAACATTTCTAGTAAAGTTGCTTGGCTTAAAAAAAATTGAATCCACGTTTTTTCGTACATTTAAATTTCAAAAATACTATAAAGTCATCGTTTGATTTCAAATACAAAATATTTTGAGTTAAATTAGAATTTTTTTATATGAGCAAACAAGCAAGAATGTTTTTGGGAGGTTTTTTTATACTTGATGTTCTTTTTTTTCTTTTTAGAAGTTTTAAAAGGGGATGTCATATCTTTTTCACAAGGGGAGAAATCCTTTTTCGTTTAGCTTCAGGCCAAAAAGTGAATATCTAATGAGTCTGTAGAAACAGTACGTATATAGTTTCAAATTCGTATTGAGTAGGGACAAGTATTTGGAGATATTTGCATTCATCGGAACCTGGGGAATCGTATCCGTAGCATTAATTGTATCCGAAATTGTGTTAAACCTTTTTATTTTTCATACATTTGAAAATTCGCTTTTTTATTATATTGTACAAATCAAAGGACATTTATATAAACAACATTTTCAGAGGGATTTCCATTGAATTTATTAATAGTCCAAGCCATCAGAGTGCTCCTTATCACGTTATTATCACTGACATCGAAAACAAGTATATAATACGGATTACTATTTCTTTCCAGTCTCTTATTACAAAATATTATGCAAAATCTCATAGAATCGAACAGAACGTTAATTTAAACAGAACACGCCGTTTCTGAAATCTTGTAGGATACCGAATATTATAAATATTTTTTAAAGAGTGATTTAATAACTTCAGTTAGTGAATTATATTACTTTAATACTGACACGTTGGATTAATTTGGATAATAGATGGGGTTGACCCTGCTTGGGGCCGCTGAAAGGGCTATGAATTTTCGATTGTCTTCAAATTTTGTAATTCACAATACCCAAAGATGTATATTTTTTGTCTGAAGGATTTGAGAGAAATCGATATTTTTATCATTTCGACACTTAAAGCTCTAAGAATTTTTGCATCGCCCATGTTGGATGCAAGGAGAATTCATATTTGTTGCTTCCTGATACCTAACGGTATGCAGGTGTCGAGCTTCAGTAAAGTTCATATTTCTGACTACACAGCAGCTCAAAATATACTTTTTTCGTTACCTGTGTTCGATGCAAGAAAATTCCATATTTTTCGGCACTTTGTTCTCTTCAGTGCAAAGTATTATGTAGACGCACTCAATGTATTGCTTGCCTCTTCAATCACACTTCCGTAGAAAGTTCCGTTTAAAGTATGAATTTGCGACACGAAGAACGTTCGTTGAGTTGGTTGTACGTGAGAAAAGCTATGACCTGGATATAACCTGGATATGAACGTGTATATCCGCCTCGGTGCGAAAATTACTTACCAATTTCGTTCAATTTCCTGGCAATCGTTTCCCAGACTTTGTCTTGGACACTTCTGTTGCAATAGTCTTACCTATGGTAATCATAAAGAACCGGATGGTTTTCGACGAACTCGCAAAACTCTAAATTAAATTGTAAATCGTCGCACATTTTTCCGAATAAAACCTTCATCCGGCTCATCCACAATTCTGACTGAGAAGACAAACGACTGCAGCAAGCGAGAAGTCTGCTTCCCGCGATCTGCTGCAAGCCGATGCGTCCGCGCCTCGACGCCTGTGTGTGTTTTGCAACAGGGCGCAGACGACGAAGTGTCGTGCACGCGCCCCGTCGCTTCTGTATGTTTTTCATCGCGACGTTTCTATGCATTTTGTACGTAAGTTCAATGAAAGGGCGCCGCGCCTTCGCTTCGTCCTCACCCGACGTTTCTTCTATGTGGCTTGCGCCTCAATATTCTGTTTTGAAAATTCAACGTACGGAATGTATGATGGGATCCATCAAGAATCGTATCGGATTCTGTTCGATAATGTGGAAATCCTTCAGGATTTGGATTCGTACATTGGATTCCAATGTGGAATCCCGATCATGATACAATATACGAGCCTGGCGTTTCAGCCCTGGGACAAGTATGGGGACCCAATTGGATCCCTACGACAATTTCTATACGGGTAGATAGATGCGGTTTCCCAACAATCGTTTTCCCAATATTAAACTCAATTTTATCACATGCCCATGAGAATGGTATGCATTCGGGCGGTACTCTTAGCAAAGTTTCCTCCATGTCCACAAGAACGGTAACATACCTCGAAGTGATAATTAAGGCCTAAATTGCTGGGTCTTTTGCATTAACGTACAGCCCACGTTACGACGTAGCGCAGCTTCATAGGAGTTATGGACTCTCAACGAGATGAAGTTTGGTTATGGTTATTATACGCGTGGATCCGGCATCAACAGAACTGAAAACGCGACCTAGCTGCGTAAACGCTGTGCATACCCATATATACGCGTAAGACTGAGTGAGAGGCATGTAACGGTCTCTTCTGTGCGCCGAGTCTAATGAAGAGACGTCTGGGGAGCTGTTCCCTCTAATCTAACTGTGCGGAAGCTGCGCACCCGCACCTGCAGTAACCACGATATAACGTACCATTGAAGTAGCGCGGTTACGTGCCCCGGCCACTGTTTTCCCAATGATACAATGATACAAAGCTGTCGTGCGTATTATGTTGCTTGGCAATGAGGGAAACAAACACGCTCTGCACTCACCATCAACCCCTACAGCAGTATAAATAATAGATCCTATTTTCGCTCATGAGCAAACAAGCGTGAAAATTAATTTTATTTCCTGAGAACGGTCGACTGCGAACAAGCGAAAAAAAAGTAATCTCTGAAGACACATGGTCGCAAAACGCCGAGGGCTTTTATGGCAACGGAATGGCGCGGGTTTAGATTGCTCTCGAGAATTATATTTTATCTCTATTTTTACGAAAAGCTAGATATAGACACAGGACCTGAAATTCACTATTCGCACAGTGATATAAAAAACAAGATTAATCAAGCTCAAGCTCGCAATAACGAATATGGCATGATCCATTCATGTCATCAATATTTTTGCTTATTGAAATTAATCTTCGATTGTAGACTTCAGTGGTTCGTCTCCCATTGTAGGAAATCCTGCGTTTCTCACATATGACTGCACCGAGAAAATACGTATGGAGTATTAGGGATATGTATACATTCGTAGAAGCAACGTTACCTAACAGCAATACAGTGAGCAACGCGTAACCCTGCACTGCTTGGCCCAATGAAATCGCAAGGCGATTGGAGTACATGTCCCCGAATAACATGCAAATTCAATGGTCGGCTAGAGGAGCCACCTCAAAGCCTCAAAGACAGGAGATGACAGCCGTGTGTGCTGGGTGGCTGTATGCGTAATGGAGAATGTCTGGCAAGAAGTAGTGGCTATCTGATCCAGTGTGAGAATTGAGGTCTCTGCAATGCACAATAACGACGGCGTTAGCGTACTCCTAGTTGTACCTCCGGGAGGTAAGAATGGACACGTCATCAGGGATTTTTGCATAAGCCTGGGATAAGACTTCATCTGGTATTTTAAGCTGGACTGAACGAAAAATACACTGCACGACTGCTTTTTATGAATCCTCAGATAGTACGAGGGAGCTCGTCATCCGGAGCCATGCGGTGAAATGTTAATAACTGAAGGACATTAAAAGCGGCTGCTCGGTTAAGCGAATGGTTTGGAACGGTAGTTGTTGAGGTACCGAGGAGTCGGGAAGAGGTAGACAGCAATTCGAAGGGCACAGCAAGAGAAGCTGGTACAGTGCATGTGTTCTACTCGGTCAATAATTAAATTCCGGAGACGTCTCATATCTTATCGGCTCTGTGATAGCGGTGGGGCTGCTGCGCACATATACACTTGTGCCTGCAGTCCAACACGTGAGAAAGGGCACATTGGCCCAGGCTCGAACGACAGACTCCGTGCTTGCAATAGCTATAGGAAATTGCGCGTGCCTCGAGAACCTATAACGTCTACCCCCTTTTCAATTGCCACGAGATAGAAGAGCGAGTTGAACAACAGGTCAGGCTTGGTGCATTCTAGCTCTTCCTCTATTGAAACAGCCCGAGTCACCCAAGCTCTCTCTCTCACTCCCTCCCTGACCTCCCTCCCTCTCTCTCTCTCTCTCTCTCTCTCTCTCACTCTCTCTCTCCCCCTCTCTCTCTTTCTCTCTCACTGACATGGCTCGTTCGTTTACTGATTGAATACGACCCAATGAAACGCACGCGTCAATTCAATTTTCCGCAATGTAAAAGGAGCACAAGCCGTACAGGTATAGGAAACCTTGAATGGTCAATGGTACATACAGCGGGGGCAAAACTTCGTTCGGGTTTAGTGACGCCCGTATTAGGCATCGCTATAGAACGACAGTAGAAAATCCGGGAGTACCCACGTATTGTTGAATTTGACGAATAGGAATTCCGCCGAAACAAAGCACAAGAGAATGGAACTTTCCTGAAAAGTTCCGAACGATTTTTCGTGACGCGTGAAAAATCACGCGAAGCTTGTTTCTTGACATCTCCACTCGCATTCGGTCTACGAAAATCATGAACTAATATTTTGCATGTATGGATATTTTAGTTGGGAACAGTTTCTCACGTAGCGCGTCTATCCACCTTTTTTGCTGCCGTACAAACCATAGATTGCGACGAAAATGTTTGAACGATACGAATACTAATAAACCTACTTCTCATTGAGTCTGCGATATATCGTCGAGACCCAATATTTCCATTCCTTTGTGATGTCTGACCACATGCAGGTTCTCCTCATACATCTAGACAGAGGATGGATTATGGATAGTAGGGTCCTCCGTGCGTGAGGTGCATTCACTGAGCAATCATACGATGAACTGACCACGGAAAAACAATTTTTTCCGAACTCATTCCCAATGTGGTCGCCATAGCCTGATCCTAATAGAAAACAGAGACACTAGTACAGTCCGAATAAATGGCAAGAATAACAAACTAGTATGAATACTGCAATTACTGTCGGGAACGCCTTCGTTTCAAATGTTTTATTCAAGCAACGACATCATATTCCACTAACTTATTGAATATGTGTACGAATAAAACGTGAGTCAGGTACCTTGTGAGGATATGATCCTACGTATATTTTGTTATCGATACCTGAGGGGGAAATTTCTCTTGTGTTGTGCTTCGAATAAAAACAACGGTGGTCATTTTTGATGCTACGGATCACATCCACTACGGATGTTCGGCAACGTTTTCTTCTTCAATCTTTCGGCCAGGGTGCTGTCATGCTTGATCCAATTTGCCATCTGATCAACCTGCGCGACTGCCGCCAGTAATTGATGTTTATTCTTAATTACGTTGCATACGCAAACACAAGAACGCCCAGAGCCTAAAACTATTTTCTTTTTACCGTAAAATATCGTGGCAAAATAAAGGGGAAAAATTATTATGTAACATCGAAGAGTAGGATGAGTTTACAGCCGACGAACAAGAATGGACAAGGTTTTTGTAGCAATAGACTCTCTATCCCTTTTTCCGCTTTCATTCTGTATCTCTGTTGGGCTTTTAGTGACTCGGTGGAGTTCTACTGCTATGTGTACCGTACACAGTACTCCTTCAACAGCGATCACAATGCTGCCTCTAGTCATTTGGTGCACAAAAACACTGACGAAAAGACAACTAGGCGCGTCCGCACTCACCAACAAGATCATGTCGTTTGATGTTTCGTGATTGTTGATGCAAGTGATACCTACAATGACGGGGACGTATATGTTTAGTATCTTGGAATTGCATTTGTCGATTGCTCCAAATGCAATCGCATAATGCCTCATACCAATACCCGACTACTCGACTGGAAGGATTTCTCTTGATAAGTTGTTTTCTTATTTCCTGATCGCGACTAGAGAACATCAGATCAGACCAAAATTTACGCTGGGACATACGACTCAAATCCTCAAACCCAAACAAAGTCTTTCTTCAATACTGATCGAATGGCAAGCACAATTTCATGGAAGATAGTCGTCATTATAGAGTTCGTTTGATTAATATACACCATAGGATGGTATGCTTTCGTTCTTCTCCGGCACGCGTATACTTGGATCCAAAATATCCTTTCATATACACTTTGTGTAGGTGGTATGATATTATATTATGGTTTATTCTCATATAACGCCGCGCAGGTGCAGCTGGAGACTGAAAGGATGTTTTGATGGTGGTCCAGAAATTTGGTTGTATTGTAGTTGCTATGAGTGGAGACGGAGATATCAGAGAACACGTCGGTCTCATTTTCGAACGTGCAAATTTGACTGGTATAACCTGAGGTACCCCGGGGGATTACACCTGCTGTTTCCCAACACCACAATGTGGTTGTCGCTTCTCTATGCTCTCTACATCCTTCGTTCGGAGTCACGCAAGCGTTCCTTTTTCACGGTTGGCATTCCGGCTGCGGACATTGCAAATTTAGTTTTTGTGCTGCTAAGATCTAACCCTAACAGGAGTGATTACATTAAAACGCATTGTGTTACCGTGAGTTGCATTGTCATTTTAGTTCAAAATGATTTTTCTTCTAACCATTGGTCTAGTCTTCGGTAAATAAATCATCTTCTTCGGAAAGTTCATTTTTTCCTACAATGTACAGCAAGTGCAATTATACCAGTATGACGCAAACTTCGGGTATTTGCAGTGTAGCGGTAAGACTACAGGGAACATTATGTGCAGCTTGGTCAGCTTGATACCTATAATGATCTACGGCGATGCGGGTTTGCACGCTGTGAGCACTGTGAAGGAACCGGCATCATTAGATTTCGTTAGACGAGACTTCGTTAGATTTTTGTCCTCTCTAATAGCATTTCCTTTCTTTTTCCTTCTTGCGCTAGTTATCTTTGTTGTCCATTGCGAATGAACCGACTCGTCCTTTTTCTTTTTCTTTCGTCGTGTTTATACTTTTCCGTATAAAACTACGGTTTCTCCTATTTATCTTTTACGAACGAGGCTCTTTAGAGCTCGTGGTCAGAGTCGGTTGGATGTTGATCACCCGACGAGAGAATCGTTTCTCCATTTCTTTTTCGGGCAGTATAAAATTTAGCATAGGAATGGCACTATCAATAAACTAGTCCGCCTCAATAAATGAAAATTAACAAAGCACTGAATAATTATAGATAATTTTGGAGGGATGCAATTGTAAGGATGACAGACTGACGTGTCCAGCTACGGTGGACGAATTTCACAATGGAGTGAGAGATTGCGAAGCGTGTGCGGGCAATCGTTTTTAGTGGCAATTCCGTTTATTCTCTATATTTCCGGGCTAAACTAACATTTGCACGAAAAATTTTGAAATGTGATTTCCATAGACTGCGGTAAATCAATGATCGATAATACCCAACAGAAATGGCGCAATAATTTCGAATATTCAAGTAGACTAGAATAGCCGGCGGGGTAGTGGAATTTTGTCGAGCATTCCATCAACATCGCCGAAAGCTCCTTCGGAAATTCGTCTGCGAATGTGTTTTCCCTAAGCAAGAATCTTTAATGGTGAATCGGTGGAATTCGTTCGGAACTTGAGGTCGGAGGTTGCTATTGGAAATGACAAGGAATCGCTCTTGCGATTGAAAATGGGAGCTTTCATGATTGCTGATCGATTGCATTGGTCACGATGCTGCAAAGCAGACTAAACAAAGGTAATGACACTTGGCCCAAGTAACCCATGTGCTCCACCGCACCGGTTGGTTACCACTCAGAATCCGATATAGGCTTGGAATTAGCCAATTATTGGAAGCCAACGTTCGAACGCGTTTTTCTAGCTGACGCTGTTACATAGGCTAGCAACAGGAGCTTGGAACTAACATAGATCACCAACAATCGGTTGTTCAGTATCACGCTAGTCGTCAGCTATGTCATTGCGTCGACACCTTTTTTATGGAACGAGATGAACGATGAATAAAGTCCAGCAGTATTACCTATCCAACGATAGAAGAACACCACAGTGCATGGTGGTCGCGGTTATCCTCCCCGAAGACTTGGGAATCGTATGTCCTTTAGCTCGAAGTCATTGTGGAATCCGCCGTGATGGTCGCATTCGTATTTCGCTTATTTTTCACGTATTTTTTTCTTTCCACCTTAGCTCGGACGAGAGGCTGCGCGATGCTAGCGACAGCATATTTATTCACCGTCATGTCGATTATTGAGATGAGCTCTTTTTATATTCATCCCGTCTTCGCGGTTACGATCATTATTCGGGTTCTTAGTCGTGACTCCGATCTGCAGTTTTATGTTTTTTTTCCGTCTCCCGTAGGCCATTACCCGCAAGACAGCATCTCTTTTTATTGCTCAATCTCCTTTTGCTTCGGTTGTCCGATTTGTTGCTCGCTCCCGCGGCCTCGCGTTTATTTTTTTATCGCTTCAATATTTCCATGCGAATGACTCGGAGTCCTCTTTCTTCCGGCCAAGGCTCTTTTGGCGGAGATTCAATTTTATTTTCTGAAATATTCCGCTTAGATTCGAATGAATGGGATTTACGATAAATATCGAATGGAATTCAACCGTCCGAACGAAACGACACCTGCTGCAGATGCTTTCTAGGCTTCCTGTATTTCAGGAAAAACTGTCGATTCAGCAAACCTTTTCCAATGTCCAAGTGTCGAGCATTTCCTTCTTTTATCAGAAATCTTTAACTACCGAATGTTGCATCAAAGGATCATATTATCGGTGCATAAATTACGCTCGACTAACTTTGTCGGGCGTGTTCAAATGCAGAAGGGAGACGCTCGTAGCCAGGCATGCACTTGAAGATCCATCGAACTGTAATTAAAAATTCCATTTACGCGTGTTCGTTACGCAGAACGGCAGAACGATCGATCCAATATTGTTACAAGTTTCATTACCGTTTTATTTCGTTTGGCCAAAGAGCTCGGATTATTTAGAGATGCTTTCATAGAAATGATTTCTTTGAAATTGCGAAACCCATCACAACCTTGTCAGCATAAAACGATCATACCCAAGCAGCCTCGATGCAGATTTATCTCTGCAATCAAGAGTCACCCAGCGGAAGCTTACAAAGCGCCAAATGACCACAAAAGAAACAGAATTTTATCCTACAAATGTCTTTCACTGCTCGACCAGACCGCAACGTTCATCACTATACTGCACTTTTTGAAATGATTTAGGCAGCAGCAACAGCGTGAGCTCCAATACGTCTGGCTCAGTCCTTAGTTCTGTCATCAAGATGACCACACATGTACATGTAACGTCATTGGCTTGCACTGCCCTACTGTACCGATAGCCATCAAAATCTGCTGGACACACTAAGTGTCATAATTACTAGGGGCAGTAAGCGTGGGTATCCATTTAGACGAAGTTTACCCTTGATTCCCCGGTGGTCGGGTGGGTTGGATGACTCTTAGATTCGAAAATTAATCACATTGAATGCAGCCTCATATGGAATATTGTATAGCCCTAACCGAGATGGCGGTGTTACTTCTGCAACTGTCTATTCGCAATGTTGCGGAAGCGGAATACTGCTAAGTACTCGCATACGTCCCTTTTGAGAAACAGCAAAAGGGCCTGAAGGCATCAGGCTTATCAGGTGCAACGTGAATGCCGCAAGCCACGCATGCGCACGTATCTCGTATTTCTCTCGTCCCCCTCGTACGAAAGACCATGGGGCTCTCGTCTCTTTACTCGCAATAGGACGGTCTTGCTCGTATAAACGCAGTGGCCATAACAAGCGCGCGTTATAATGGATTTTAGTGTACGTAACAATGATGAGGGATTCTCACAGGAGCGTATATCCAAAGCCGGAGGGCAATTTTCGCTACACAAAGAAGGGGCGTCGTTTGAACAGCTAGCTGAACGTGCATTGCAGTACGATCGTTTTGGAATGCCTTCGCGTGTTGTCCATTATTATGCGTCGTTTCGTCTGCGTGTAGTTGTCATTAGCAGGTCAATGCAGAAATGAAATCCAACTGACGAATTGAATAGCACTCGTTGGTGTTTGGTGCATTCAACGCAGTGGCAATGGAAGTTTATCGGAGATCAATTTGAGTCATTTTTTCAGAATTGAAATTTGTGGATTACTTATTATTCTTGAGGATTATACATAAAAGCATTCACGAACAAAAGACGTGTTATCAACGAATGACCATGTCATCAATGAATGAACACGTCACTGATGGATGGCGCAATCAATGTATGAACATGTCGTCAACATGTCATCAATGAATAAACACGTCATCAACATGTCATTAATGAATGAACATGACATCAATGATTGAATACGTCATCAGTAAATGAACATGTCATCAATGAATGATTATATCGTCAACATATTATCAATGTATGAACATGTCGCCGATGGATGAACATGTCAGCGACATGTCATCAATGGATGAAGGTGTCAACGACATGTCATCAATGGATGAACATGTCATCAACATCAATGAATCAACATGTGATCATTAGATTGATTTTCATCAAATGGGTGAAGTGAATTTTGCAGCTACAGCATTTTATCTCTAGATGCGTGAACTATTTTGTGGGTCTTGAAAAATCCAAATGATCGACACGTTAAAATTTCACTTAACACCGAGATGAAAGCAAGTCACTGTCGTTTTCTCCATCCAATGGACGATAATGTCGTTCGATATTTTATTCCTACGAAAGAAGATACGAGCAATAAAGTTTACGAGCACCGAATAAACGGATACAGAGGTTTATTGCATTTGGCAGAAAAATATACGTTAGCCCGGACGAATTTACGTACCATCTGAAAGTGGAAGATTTGTTACCCAATGTCGACTATGACACCCTGGCTTGCATAAATATCCTCTATACTGTTATACATCTTTGTAGCTGCCAATCCCGATTCACAACTGTTCAGCTCGCAATCGGATGCTTTTTTCTCTAGAGATCAAAAAGAGAGAGGCAGAGAGACAGAGAGAGAGAGAGAGAGGCGCGGCTGGCGACTACGCAGCACAAACGTCACCGCTTATCCATGAGAGGAGAGCAAGATAAAATGTTTATCGATTCATCGTCTCTCATTCACGTGCGAGCTGTGCAGTTCAGGAAGAGACCGCCAGCCTATACGTTGCATTGAATGCGGTACCTTTATCTTTGCCGATCAATGTTTATGATTCGGAATAGTGCAACCGGTGGATCCATTGACCGTTCCCCGTAATTTTCGACAACCAACTTGAAGCTACAGTGAGTCGGGAATTTTCGTGCACCTGGTCGACTCAGCATAGTAATTTTATTGGAATTCTTCTAATCACGATTCGGGGCAAAAAAGCAGGTCGAATTGAATTTTGTGAAGGGTTAATTTCTCCTTGGGCACTGGCTTCAACCATCATTGATGCGACCGATAGTTGAAGGGAGTTGTGTTCACCGGTAGAGAACTATATTATCCACCGTCAGACAAGCTAGTTCCGATTCTCCTACAAGAAGAGCTGCGTCTGCTAATGGATTCGCCCTTTCTGACTTGGCCAAGCCTCGGCGCAGACCATGTGGGCTGCCATAAATCTCATGTAAATTCGGGTTGGTTGATTTGCAACCGGGACAATTCTAAGGTTTCGAGTTGCTGCCAGGGTGTTGGCGTGACATTTCTCGTTTTGTGTTATTTTGAGAATCCTCCTAAAGTCCACCTTCATCCTTACACCCCCTAACGCCCCTCATCATGGCCATTTTATATTGTTAAACTTTTCATTTGTAATTTTTTAAATGATTAAATTGTTACTTAAAAATGTAGTGCATTGATGATTATTTATTAATTATTATCATTAATCAGTATGTGAAATTAAGTACTAATTATCTCGGTAATTTTTAATATAGTTGGGAAATGTTTTATTTTTAAATTATTGTTTCAAATGATTATTCAATTTCATTTAATTTATAATTATAATTGAACAGTTAATTCATAAAGTCAATCATTATTATTTAAAGTCAAATTATATTTCATTTCATTTCACAGTTACAACTTTTAATCTTCATCTTATTAATTTTTCAACTTTGCCCTTACTTCGAATTATGATACATGCACTTCAACTTCAAGTCACATGGTTAAAAAATCGTTATTTTGAAAATTCGGCTTCGGTCCGGCCAGTAGAGTATTCCCAAGGTCAACGATGGAAATAAGCGATATTTCAAGTTCAAGTCATATGCTCCATCATTGTTTTTCATTTTTTTTCTTCAAATTCTGCGATAATGCCGAATTCAAATCGATTGCATCGTTGTAATTCGCTCAATTGCTTACTCCTGACAAAGAATATTGCAAAATTTTCAGCAACTAAGTACGTGGTTTCCCTATCAGCTCTCGTGAGTTCCCGAACCGTCATCCGTATAGTGTTTGTAGCTGACAGACTAACAATAAGAACTTTCTGCTTATGCGCCCAATGCAATACACGTGCTTGATGTCTATGTAATGGACAGATAAAAATAACTTGATATAGTGACAGTCTCATCAGATTCTTAATTGGATGCTGGCTTTTTTTTATGAGAACCATTTGAATTTAAAAAACGATCAGTGCAAGGGACAGAACCTGGTATTTTTACGCACGAACGGAAAATGTAAATGTAACGGGAGGTGAATTGAGGTGGATTACAAGTGGAAGAGGGAATGGGTTTCCTTGGAAATGATGCACGCGTACAAACGCGAAGTGTCACATCGAAATGGTTTGTAGTATTTCACGTCGGATCGCACCAGCGTAACCGACGACTGGCCCTATTTCCCCCTCCTTCCCTCCCACTCCCTGTCTCTCTCTCTCTCTCTCCCTCTCTCTTACCGTCAGTTGGTGGTTAGATACACGTTAGGTTGTAGGCATATTAATGGGAGTCGCACGACGACAACGACGACGGTAGAAACGCTGACACCCACTACGTTAAGAAACCCATTAGATACCGTCGAGCACCGGAGGCCACCGACACCATTCCCCTCTCCAGCTCCCTGTTCCAACCTTTTGCCGGACTATAAGGTCGCACGGAGCATTGTTTCCAGCAACGGTAAAATATCGCTTCATCCTATATACCTGATCGCCTCCAGCTGAGACGACCAAGTCAATGAGACGTCTTAACAAGTCGCATTGGTCGCTAAATATTCCCACCGGATTCGACTTGATCCTGCGTGTATCCGGCAATCTGAAGCCAAAAGAGGTCTTCCAGTATCAAATACAGTCGAAAGGCAGGAAATCATCCGTAAGACATTAAAAAATAATCAAAAAAATAAATAATCAAATAGCCAAAGAACCAAATAATTAAAAATTCAAATAACCAAATAGCCAAAGTATCAAATAATCAAAAAATCACATAACCAAATAGCCAAAGAATCAAATAATAACATAACCAACTAGCGAAATAATCAAATAATCCAAAAATCACCTAACGAAATAACCAAAGAATTGAATAATCAAAAAATCAAGTAATCTAGGAAGAGCTTCTTAGTCCACATATTTATTGAGACCTTTTCTACTTCAGTGCACGTGTCAACTCGGATGCGCAGGTGAGTCGTCCTGCTTGTATCCTGATCTGGCGATTCACGGCAAAAAGAGGTCTTTTAAGCATCAGAGGCAATCGAAAAGTATGAACACATCATCAAGGCCCAAGGACCACCTGACTCGAGCTTTTTTGGTCAGAAATGACTGCGCCATGTGCTTCACTTCAGTTTGTGTTCATATGCACTCGAATGTGCAGGCGAGGATAAACTTTGAGAGTGAAAGAAGCGCGACGTGTGCCAAGACGAGGAACGTTTTGTTGGACGCGAAAGTGTTGAAAGTGGTGAATAGTGGAAATCCATTTCACACGTGGCAAAGACATTCTCGCCCAGTGACGGTAGTATGTTGGTTCGAGGAGTGATTGACGCGATGATTGTCAGCACAGAAAGCGTTGCTTACTCGGAGTACAGGTTGAATTTAAGACGAAGAAAAGTGTTGGTCTTCCAACACTTCCAAGGATAAGACAAAGGACAGTGTTGGTCTTCCAAAGTCTTCTGCCACTGCAAGGCTAGCGTTGGAGGACTTTGGAAGACGAGGCAGTAGGTTTCCTTCCCCAATACGTCCGGAGTAGGCCTAATGGTCTGATTTATGCTTGACCTACTGATTCTAGGTGATGGATGTACGTATCGCAAGCTGGGAGAACGATGCAGTGATTGGTCTTGCCGAAAAGACGAAAACGCTAGACGGATTTAGCCACAGGAAGACGATCAAGTGTTAAGGTGCTGCCGAAGTCACTGGAAGGAAGAATTGATGACCGACGACCGCGTATATCGCTAATCCCATACACGTGCAACTTGACGTGAAATATTTGCGCGAATCCTCGACGTATACTGCATACTGTATAGCATCCAACATCGCCCTCGCCTTCAGCCTCGTGATAACCCTCTTGCCTCACACTCCCTCGTTTGCTGCCGCCGTCTCTATCTGTTGATCGATACCCCTTACACGTCGTTTTCGCGATATTAAAGCATTGAAATTCACTCCCCGGAGCTAGACCTCCGAAGAAATAGTACGGTAGTCGAGTCTATAAAATACACCTAACTCGCTCCTATCCTACGATAGACACCCCCTCCTCCCCTAGCCGTTCTATAGCTGGATACGGCAATCAGACGTTCTGGCATGCAGAGGAAGGCGAAAAACTTTCAATGGCGATTCTATATGGAGTGCAGCTTATAGCTGTTGTTCACATGGAAGACATTTTACAAGCTTGACGTCATTGAAGAGGCCGAGCTTTGGTCATGCAAGTTATCAATGTATTCGAGCCCTATACCCCTCTTCCAATTGGCGAGTTCAATGAACAGAATCCACTTTCTTTTACGACTAGGTAATATTCCCTGAACCGATGCATAATGTACGGTAACCAGCAATTTTAGAAAAATGTCGTTGTCACAAAGTGAGCTTAATGTAGCGTTTAAGGATGTTGAGTCCCAAATCGCAAATGATGATAAAATTCTGAAAATTCTGTATGTTTTTGTATGAAGTATTTCAGAGGTCGTGTAAAAATTTCACGACAATTAGGAAGCTCGTTATTGAACAATTAACATTCACAAATTAAATGTTGTTTTATGGAAACTGATGTAACTTTGCAATAAGTTTTTTTTTTGACCTCTCAATTTTATAATATCTACGATATACTGAAAGCAACGGAAACAAAACGAAGTTTATTCATAAATTTTTTTTTATTTCTTTTAAAAATTGATCTTAACAAAATGTTAATGTTTAATAACGAGCTTCCTAATCGTCGTGAAATTTTAATACGACCTCTTGAATACTCCATATAAAAACATACCAAATTTTTAGAATTTTCTTATCATTTTTTATTTCAACCCTTAAGGGGGTTGAAGTAATGATGATAGAATTCTGAAAATTTGGTATGTTTTTACATGAAGTATTCAGGAGGTCGTGTAAAAATTTCATGACGATTAAGAAGCTATTTATTGAACAATTAACATTAACATGGTTCATAGGGACTCAACATCCTTAAAGAAGTGTTGGCTATTGAGAGATTCGTGTCATCAGGAATACACTGGAGGGAACAGAGACGCATAAGGTACTTTCATATTTCCAGAGATCCAACGTATACCCTTGCGGCTTTTGCGTTCTGCTCTTCCCATTTGAAGCCTTTCCTATCACTCCCTCCACACTTCGCTATTCTGACCTATCACATTTACCGAGGGCACGTAAAAACTATGGGAAACCCCCTCCGGTGTAGACGGTCCTATATTCTGGTGATTCTCTGGTGCACAGACGTCCTTACTCAAGTATCATTAGCACGATCTCAGAAGTATTGGCCTCCCGTTGACTCGTTGATGCGCCAGCTGGTGCACGGCTTAGCGGTCACCGCTCCGAATATCGACCTTCCGATCTCAAACGAAAAATTCACTTTTTTCAAGACCAATATATTTCGACAGTACATCATCTTATAAATGGTTCCTGAAAAACTCAAGGTCATCGAAACAAAGTTGACAGATTTATTTACAAAGTTGAAAAAACTCTAAACGCTTTTTCTTTCTCTAAAGTACATTTTCCAAAGTTGGTGAGCAAAATATCTCAAGAACTACTGCACCGAACATTCTGAAATTTGTAGGGTTTGTTCTAGATGTAAAAATATAGTATTTGATCGAAGGATTTTTTTTTTCGATTTATACTTTCGATTCGATGAACGACAAATGCACATTTTTTTCGCAATAATTGAGACTTACTTTGAACACGAGTTACTTCTTTACATTTGACATTTCGGAAATTTCTTCCATCAATCATAGAATAAACTAATATACTAACGAAATTTGTTTGATTTTTTAAATCTTAGACAACCTGGTTCAGAAGGGCATTGCTTTTGCTTGCTGTAAATCGATTATAATTAGATATTTTTACACAAAAAATTACTGAGTGTGCTTCAGATTATACTTTTTCAAATACCTGATTTTTGCAAAAATTTATCACCACGAATTTCTGCAAAAAAAAATCAAAAAATGAGCTTTCGACTGTTCCACCTAGGAATAACCCGTTAACTCGAATGAAGGCGTTACCCCCACTTTTAGCGCAAAAAAGGCCTTTTTCATGAATTTTTTTAAAGAAAACTACAAAACTTTTTTAATCGATCAATATACCATCTTAAAGAACACATCTTGAAGAACTTTCAGTAATTTTTTCATTGAAAAATATTACATTGTTTAGTGGCAAATGGCCGTCAATGAAATAATGTTTTTATATACACGGTTTGCGGTGACCAACATTGCGGCGAAGTGGATCATCTGAAAAAAAAATGCGGATGGATTTAGTCAAATATAAGTATAAACTAGTCTTTAATCGAAGGATTTTAAAAAATATTCATTTCTCACAAAATGGCGGACAGTCAAAGTTAATGGTTCGATTTTAACGAAAAAACGGCCGTTTTTTGGCTATAAAACGGCCATTTTTTTTCGAAAAAAAAAAATCGAACGATTAAAGACTACATTTTTATGTATTAAATAAGCCTGCAAAATTTCAAGAAGATCGGTTCATTAGTGTTCGAGTAATCTTGGTCACCGACTTCAGAAATGCCATTTTGAGAAAAACGGGTTTAAAGTTTCAATTTCAGTTCTTCAATTCACGGATTCTTCTCTTTCAACGCTTGTATCTCAGTCAATTTTGTTCGGATCGACTTGAAATTTTCAGGACATATTTTCAGATACTCATACTTCAAAAAAACGCAATAAAAAAAATCGATTTTTTCAAAATCGCAAGTGGGGGTAACCCCTTAAGAAGATGAAATACTTGAATAGTTCGCCTTTTTTTAACTGTAGTTGGACACCTAGCTAGTGTCTAAAGAAACGGCCGATTGATGTACGAATCCCTAGATCCACATATGGATCCACGAATCACCTATGGCTTCGTTTGGATCAATTCATGGAGCCAGAAATTTGCGACCGAAAAACAATCTTCCATATATCTGCATGTATGTTCATGGAAGGTGAACAGCAACACAGGACTTTTGTGTACGACCTACCCCTGCGAGGATTCGAACGAGAATAAAGCCCGCGAAATTCCCGTGGCGAAAGTTTGTCGCAGGCGCCAGCGCGTGGTTCCTGCATTTTATATATATACGTATAAATATATATGTATGCATGAAAAGCTTGCAATGGTATGAGGAGGGCATGCGCGACGCTCGGCGTCTGGAGCAAGTACGATCCTCGTCGCACCTCCTATAACCCTTGCATCTCGCGCTGCCTCTCATTTCATCCAATGCAAGAGTAAACCGCGCGGCAATCCTCCGCGTTCGCACTCAGCCGTCGACTGTCCGGGTGGAAGCTTCGCGCTTACGGTTGCAAAAAGCTCGGCCAATCTTGTCTAGTTGCCGTCGATCGTCGGTGCGATTCTCAAAATTCAAGAGAACAAAATAGCGTGGTATTCGAAAACGGCAATGGCAATTAATTCAACGAGCTTTAAGGCTCGCGCCATCGTTGATTGCACTTTAGTTTGATTGAGATCGTCATCAGGGTTAAAGGTGATTCGTGAGAAAAAATATAAAAGAAAGAGAGAGAGGGTGAGAGAGAGAGGGGGAGAGAGAGGGGGGCAGAGAGAGAGAGAGAGAGAGAGAGAGAGAGGGAGTAAAATACGACGAAAGTGCACACTACAAAATTCTACAAAAAGAAAAAACAAATGATGATTATCGTCGATCGCATTATTCGTGGTGCGTTCGGTGGGGGAGCCAAGCCCAATGGGCATGATAATTAACGAGTCAATGGGACGAGTAACACTGATAAAAAAAGTGTGATCGCTCATTCGATCGTTCTCGCTAAATGTTTTAAGAAAGCGAACAATAAAAACTAATCTCGGGATTACGTTTTATTCATTTTTTCTTCCTTTTTATCGAATCTTTTTCGTTTTTTTTTTACGTACTAGGCACCAAATTCGTAAAAAAAACACTATAGATATACTGTTCACGAATTTGTAGGAGCTTGTCCTTCTGCGCGAAAGTGGCGAATCTTTGCAGCACGTGGCTCGTCGAGTGACAGTGACGTTGAGCTTCACACTGCCTTTACGAGACGTAGTCTTGGGACAATAATCAACAAGTAGGAAAAAAAGTGCTCGACCTCGTGAAAATCGGTATGGAAAAAAGTCATATGTTGCAAAACTCAAAATGGTGTGTAATTCAGGCTTGACGAGGCAGAGTATTAGAAAATTTCATTTTTTTCCCTCGCTTTGAACTTGCAGGCGTCCAAGTGTTCGAATTAGTGAAAAATTGTTTTTTTTTCTTTCTAAATTAAGGTTTAAATATTATCCTTCGTCAACTTAAGATCTGAGTAATGATTGGAGTGTGAAGATATGTTTATTCTTTCGGTCGAGAAGTAAGCTTGTGCTATCGTTCTCGCGTTGAAGATAGGAACCAGTTTAGCCTCGAGACTTTTCAAACCGGGCCAACCGGAACGTCCCGCGAGGAAAAAGTTTTCGGTGAATTTCAGTCGATCTTCTGTGAAATACATGCGTCAAGAAAACTAAAGTGTGTGCGGCGTAAGTGGCGATCAGGGGGAGCAGAGGAAACATCCTGATAAGTATGGGCTTGAAAATGATGAGAATCGGACCTCCCATGTCGAAATTATGGAACATCGGGTATCTCCTGAGAGTCGTACTCGGTAAGTTTTTTTTTCTCAAATTTCGTAGTCGTTTTCCTCGGACTGGATAGCAGGAAAATGTGTTTAATTTTTCGCGCTTTTCTTTTACCGATCCCTTACCGGTCTCTTGCCGATCCCTTACCGATCTTCTGCTTAATTCTCACGAAATGTGAAAATTTAAGATTTTTCACACCCGGGATTCTTTTTTTTTTTTTTTTATTTCTGCGGCCATTAACTGTCCACGCTGAAGAGAAAGAAAGTAGGTACCGATTCGTGCGATTGATTGGCTTTTTTTATTGCGTCTATTTTACGCTTGTACTTAGATTCCGTTGATTAACCTCTCGTCGTATATAGGGGTGCACTTATCAGAAAAACGTTGAAACGTATTTTCATTGTGTACGACGTGAAAAGCGATCGCGTTGCTCGAAGTACTTAAAACAACCCTTTTCCTTCACTTTATTCTGTCAGCACTGAGATATATATCGCAGTCGACTTTTTCGAGGTTTTAGCGACGAGGCCGATTATTTCTTGGTGCACGATAACAAAAAAATGTATGAAGCTGATCCATGCCTATAGAGATATATTGTTACACACCCACGTGCACGTTTATTTATGTGTAAAGGAGGAAAGTCACGAGCTTGCCGAGTAAACGAACATGGAAACGTTTCTCAGCGAGAACGCACGCGACGAAATCCATGGCGACTGAATTTATCACCGTTGGATACGAGAACAGGTTTTGTTTTGTTTATTAAATGAAAAAAACGTGAGTACAAACGGTTGTTCTTGGAAAAATTAGTCGTATCGCAAGAATAAAAAGAATGCAAGAATTTGAAAAATTGTAAGAAGTAAAAAAGAGCATAAGAAGAAACAAAAATCATAAGAAGTGAAATGATCATAAGAATTAAAAGTAACCGTGAGGATTTAAAAATCGTAAGAATTAAAAATAATCGTAAGAAAGTAAAAAATCATAGAAACTAAAAAAATACCAAGAATAAAAAAATCGTAAACCGTAAATCGTAAAGGTCGTAAAACCGCATTTTCATTCGACGGTATTATTTCCGTGATCGCCCCTCCCGGCCCATGTACCCCACGTATATACCTGTGCAGTGAGTTGGTAGCATGTATTTCGAGCGCATATTTTTTACCATAGTTTCGCCCTGTTTGCTCGTGAGCAATTTATAAACGAAACAAAAAAACCGCATTGTTTTTTCCGCTTCTCGTTTTTTATATCGTGGTGGTTGGTTCCCATCCCCATGATCGGGAATAAATTACGCACTGAGTAAAAAAAGCGAAGATTTTTTTGCTCGTCAGCAGTGAATTAAATTGTGGCTGGCGATGGCGGCACAGCGCGGTGCGCTGCTGGCGAGATGAAAAAAAATGTGCGTCGGAACGTTGCTCTCGGTGTAAGGGAGGAGGAGAGTGCTAGAAAGGGAGTGAAGTGAAAAAATCGACCTCCTGTTGCACACCCCCCAGGAACCTCCGATACCCCGTAATTTATTGGTGGATTTTTGTTTAAAGCTTTTAGAAAGTTTTTTATTTTGGTCGTGTTCGCCCATACACATTTTCGTATCAATATATATATATATATATATATATATATGAAGTGAAAAGATATATATATATATATATATATATCTAGCACCCAAATATAAACCAATTGTGCAATAAGTTGCTGTTAATTTCCCATAGCAGTGGCACATAGTAGTGGTTCATGTACAACAAAAAATCCAAAGTCACCTTTGCTGGTGTTTTTTTAGAGGCTGCACTCGTTGAAAAAACAGATCACGTCGAATAGCCAGTCGCGTGGGATGGAAAATGTTCATCAACGATTTCTAGACGATGAACAATTCGAAACTTTGTACGCTCATCGATATAACGAAATAGACATCGGCTGAGGGAAGCGGAGGTGGGAACTGCCATAATAGTCCTTCTTGGCAAGGTTCAACAGGTGTGTGAGGTGCATTGTTCGGCTCTAATTGAATTTGCTTAGCTCGCCACATTGCATGTTCTATCTCCCCGACTCTTAAAGCACTCGGTAAACCGTTCGCCTGCCACATAACCTGACCGTGTCGATTACATATGGATTACGGGTTTAATGGAAATTATTACTATGGCAACATATTCTCGCTCTCCCATAATAATTATACACGTGGTAGAAATAAAGAAAGAAAGAGAGAAGGAAAGAAAGAAAGAAAGAAAGAAAGAAAGAAGAGACAGAGAGAGAGAGAGAGAGAGAGAGAGAGATCACGGCTTTACTAGTCGTCCAATAAAATACGAACTCATAGTACAGAATAAACATTGCGAATGGTTTCTCTCATGTAAACTTTCAAATGTGAGCAAAAATTTGCAGCGGCCACACCGCTATTGCATGATGTCAATTATCAACAAACTTCCACAATTTCAACGAAAGTTCAATCGTTATCTCTATTTTCGATCCTTCATGATATAACAGTACTCGTCTTCGTCATTGAACTACGGAACGTTCCGATATTTTCGGAATACCGGGTAGAGTGGCCATTAAAAGTATGGGAGAGTAGAAAAAAAGGTGATCGACCTCACATTTGCAGCGAGCCTCCGTCCATCAAACCAAAAGCGGATAGAGAGAATAGTACATTTGTGGTAAACGGGTTATTCTCATTTCCAGCAACATCGATTATATTTCCCTTGTTACAAGCTTTTACCAAAGTTGACTTTCTGTGAGATGCAAAAGGGAAAATTGATATTTCACCCACTTCCCTAGTACTTGGAGCACTGAAATTTTGCAAACATGCATCTAATAGGTGACGATGCATGATGCAACCCGAAAAAAATATCCATGAAATTTTCAACATTTTATGTAAAATTAGCGATATCTAATGTCCATATAAAATCTCACTGGCACATACAAACTCGTAGCCGACTGTGTTTGTATGTGATAAGTTTATATGCAGCGCGTTAGGGATGAACTGCCGAAAAGCTGTCACCCCCGATTTGGCTGAAATTTTGCACAGATGTTCCATTTAATATATGTAGACATCCCCCAAAGTGATTTTTGGCGCATTCCAATAGTTCGCGAGAAATCGAATTTCGAAGTTTATTTTTTAGCCCCCACGAGTATATCTATATCGCTCGCCACGGCCGATCGATATCCCCACTCCTCCGACTTCACTGGTGGCTAGCGTGCCGCGCTTGCCCCTGCAAGTATACTGTACTGCTGGGGTAACCCAAACAAGCAAACCCAAACACACAAACCCAAACAAACCCAAAAGAAACAAAAAACCAAACAAACCCAAATAAATTCGATATCTCGTAAACTATTCGAATGCACCAAAAAACACTTTGGGGGATGACTTTATATATTAAATGGAACATCTTTGCAAAATTTCAGCCAAATTGGGGGTAACATCTTTTCGAAAGTTCGTCCAAAATATGTTTAAACAACAAGCTCTTATTCAATGTACTAAAAAGTAGGAAATCATTTTTTTTACCAAGTCACCTATATGTGACTATTAATAAAAGCTTATAGCGCTCAAAAGTTAGACAAATAATCTTTAGTTTACATAAGTCCGTTAACATAGCGACTGTGTTTAATTTGTTGTAAAACAACCTTAGATTTCTTAAATAAAAGTCTTGAAACTGGGTATAAGCGTGTGATAATCATTTCGCTAATTACTGTTGTGGAAAATTAAATACGAAAAATGAAACTGGATCGATCGAATTTATTAAACATTTAAAAAGTCGAGCCCCCCAAGCTTTTATATATAGTCACATATAGATGACTAGGCAAAAAAAATTGTTTTCTACTTTTTAGTACAAAAGCATAATCTTTTTAAATATTTTGTTTGCATATAAAGTTTGTAATAAACTGGGGTAACTCGCTGTAGTGGGGTAACATTGGCTGTAGTCTATTTCTAGGCTATGCTTATCTAATCTATCGGAGGCATGGTTTATATGTCACAGTTAAGACTCGTTTTCAGTTAAAGGCGCTTTACCTAGTATACACTAGTTCTGACTGAATGCCGTCGTTAAAACTAGTTTTTTCTAGTGAAACCTAGAATTTATGTTTAGAAACCCAAACAAACCTAAACTTCGACCTTATTCGGAAATAGTTTCAACTGATTCATTCTATTAGAACGAGTTTTTGGGACAAACCTAAGCAAACAACCCAAAATACTAACTTTATCATTTCGTTAGAACGAGTTTTCGGAACGAACCCAAACAAACCCAAACTTTGACCTCATTCTGAAAAAGTGTTAACTTATTTCCGTTTCGTTAAAACTTGCTTTTCTTAGTCAGCTTTCTTTCGTTGGAATTCGTTTTTCTTACAGTTAAGGCCTTATACACGTTTGGATGGTTGGAAAACAAGGCTTTTTGGATTTAAAAAACACCAACGAAGCAATCAAAATGAGGTTTAGAAAGTCAATTTGACATGTTAGCAAAGCACACACGATTATTAAAAAATATTTATTTTTCCGAATTTGGCACCACTGTGCAAAGAAGTCTCACGTTTGATGAAAAAAAACAGGCTTAGTTTGTTTATAAGAAACGCAACTGTCTGTCGATAATAAAAATCGTGTATATTTCACTAGAAAATCTTTCTAAGAAGCTACAATTGCAACTTGAACATTTTCAAAATATGGCTTCGAGATAATCCCGGTCGAAGTATTTTCCCCGAACCATATCGTTCCTCGGATGTTTATAGATCATTCCAGCCAATAGAAAAAAATGACATTCTTTAAAGGTATATGGCCTTAAGAGGAGTTTGACTAACACTCAAGTTTATTTGCCAGTAAATTCTATTTTTTACTAGGAAAAGCTCGTTGTAATGAAGGCGTTCGGTAAAAATTAGTTTTCGCCGGAGAAAACTCGATTAAACCGGAAACGGGTTTCAACTGAAGCATATAGACACTTCCAGCTTCAGTACGAACCGTTGTTATATTCCTAGAAACGCGACAAAATTGGATTAATGACAAAGGAAAAGACAAATATTAAATCCAATAAGAGAAAGTGTCAGAGTGCGCAATCCAATTGTGATACACGCGCGGAGGAAACGAGTACAAAACAGGACGAAGAAATACAATGACTTAGTTCTTGTACTGCAACCTATGAATTCATACGTGAACGCGACTTGCATTTCTCCATGCAGTTACAGGCAATGGCAAACATTTTCTGCAGTTTGTCCGTTTACCCTCTTTTATATCGTGGGTGATTTTTCACACGATAATTCTTCGCTACAGTGAGTAGTGAATTGGCTAATCAGGAGATCTCAAGGTTTGAGATGATCGAGGAAAGTCCTTAAGGGGGAAGGGGGAGGGGCATCATAAATTACTTTATAATATAAAAAAGATGTGTTACATGTGACATTGAGTGACAACATTTTTGTGTCTTGAAACTCTCAACGCGTTTTTCTGAAAAATGTTCTGTGATTCTCGGACAAGATAGCTCAAAAACTATGTGATCGATCATCTTATACCTTTGCGCACTTTTAGACAATATAATTACTGTCCATGGGAATTTAAACTTCCTTGAAAATTATTTTTCACAACTAATTTTTTATTGGCAAATACCATGGTAAACATTGCATTAAAAATAAAACATTTTTTTCAAACGCGTGCCATTTTTTCGAACTTTCACTTTTCTTTGGATTTTTCACGTTGACACAGAACGGGTCGGGTCTTAGAAATCTAAAACTTTTTCGCTCTGACGCTCGGATCAATGCACCAGACGCTAGGTCGTACACAGGCGAGCAACTCAGGCGGCAACCGTCTCTGAAGCAAGTCTCGTAAAGGCGCCATTCTCAAATTTAAAAAACAATAACTTTTCTCGGAAAATCAAAACATATAATAATAATAATAAATAAAAGATATAATAATATGAAAAGGTATAATAATAAATCAAAAGATATAATAAAATGTAAATAAAATTTTAATTATATCGAATAAATAGTTCCGAAAGAAAACATCTTGAAAACTCGTTTATTTTCGGTTGTCTAAAGGAATTTCTCCGCTCGGAGAATTTATCATGACGCGGAGTAGAAGTTACCCCGTCCTTCCTAATAAATTTCTAATAAGTCTGGGCGGTCGATCGGTATTTAAAAAGAAAGAGCGTGAGCGGTGCCAAGGTATCCCCGAGCATGGGACTGCAGCACTCCTGCATACTAATTGCCGCAAGCCTATAAACTTTCGGGAGTGCACTCGAGAGGCGTGGCTATGGGAAAAAATAGTAACCTCGGTACCGCGAGGGGATTGAGAGTGAGGGAGGGGACGAGAAGGCGGGCTCGTAGTGGTAATTTTGTCGGTAAGATAGACGAGAGGGAGCGCGAATAAAGGATCTAGGAGAAAAGGGAAGATCGAGACAGGAATTAAGCTCGGTGGAAAATGAGGCGAGGAGAATAAAAGGTAGAAGACGAGGGAAACTCGACGAAAAAGAAACTTCGACACACAAATGCAACGTCGTTGCTCACTTGCAGAGAGAGAGAGAGAGAGAGAGAGAGAAAGAGGGAGAGAGAGGGTCCATGAAGAAGAGAACGAAAAAGAGAGAAACCGAGATGGAACGAGAATGGTGAGTATGAAGACGGACAGAAAGGAAATAAAAAAGAGAGTGGCAGAGAAAGAAAAAGGGGAAAAGATCCTTGGGGTATTAGAGCGATTTAAGAGATCGAGTATCCATCTATACCTGTAGGATAAACGCCAGAGACATGCGCCCTCTAGCGGATAGGTACATAGATTGGAAATCGGGCTACTCGAATTATCATGCAACCCACCATCAACCTCCTGAACCAGAAATCGGTAGAATTGACTTCCAATAAGTGACGTTTATACCTCTATGCATTTCTGAAATATCGTTATCAGTAATGTGATTGGCCCAGTAATCGTCACTTCAAGCAGATCGCTCAACTTTGCAAATTTATGTAAAAGGTGTCTCAAAATGATCTGACATTTTAAATTGCGAGCCATTTTTGTTGTGGCGAACATAGATTACTGACCTTTGACAACTGGCATCGGAAAGTAATGAGGATTGGTCATGGAAAATTATACGATCCAGCAACGCATAGAAATGGCCGTTTGCTGCATTGTTACTACATAGTTATTGCAGGCGAAGTTTCATGGTCGTGTTGTTTTCGTCCTTTTCAAATAAATAATACGTTTTAATTAACAAAATGAAATGATCCGGTGCGATGGTCTAGTGGTTGGCACGCTTGCCACTAAACGTGCGGACCGGGAGGTCCCGGGTTCGATTCTCAGTCGCGTACATTTCGTCGTGAAATGTTTTTCTTCGGCATTTCGCGGCGAAATAAGACTAGTTCCACGACTGCAGGGCGAACTTGATGACCGGCTGTATTGGTTTTCCGCAGTTTGCCTATACCCGTGACAGAAATGTCATGATGAATATGATACAGAGGAAGTCGGCTGCGGCCGCAAGGACGGCGGAATAGGGACAAAAAAGTGAAGAAAGGAGTTGGAAAAAAGAAACAGTGGAGGAACGAAACAGTCCCAGTGGAGGATACAATAGGTAACAAACGCGAACAGCCTGGACCTTAGGAAGAAACAAATAACAATAAATTGAAATGTCAATTTGGTCAATTTGGGACATCCTTTTGCTCAACTTGGAAAGTGAGTGCAAGTTACTATGCGTCATTCTTAAGGTCTAACACCACTGTAGAAACTTCAAAAAAGTTACTATGCGTCATTCTTAAGGTCTAACACCACTGTAGAAACTTCAAAATATTGATTTCTTTTAAATTGACTTAATAGATAATTTGAAGCATTTGGATTAAGGGGGGGGGGGAAGTTTGGTACCTGCAAAACTACTGTTTTTCTCGGAATATGATTTTTCAAAACGGCACGCAGTATAACTCTAACAATTTTCATCCTTTTCACCCCAAATTTTACGGACATCTTTAAAATAACATTTCGAAGTGAAATTCGCTTACGGGATTTTCCATGAGTTAATTCCAACATTAGTTATTAACGACGATTGTCCTTTTTTTCTGTCGAAAATTGAGTTTTTACTTTAAATGCTTGCCAATTGTACAAAAATTCATATTTTCATTTTCATGTTTGGTAGGCTGGGCATATGGGTCTGATCGCGAGTTAGCTGGATGTCACACGAAACTAGCGCTACCCCCACTCCACTGCCACTGTGTCGTCGTAAAGAGGGGGGGGGGGGAGGGCGCTGCGACATGGTGAATGCCTGTGATTGGTTGAGAAATGCCCTCTCCCTACCCAATTCTAAATCTTGTTATTAATTACAAAATTATATTACATAAATTATTCAACAATTATTATAGAAGTAAACCCAAACACATCCAAACAAACAGAAACGAACCTACACAAACCCAATTATAAACCCCAATGTATCAATATTTTTTTAAAAATGAGAAAAACCGACTCATAATACTTAAATGTGACTGTTTTTCAATACTCGAACCGTCTGATTACATTTTTAATGCCATGTAGTAGTTGCACTTTGTGTAATATCGGTGGATGATTTTGGAAACACGATTAAAAAATCCGTTGTATCTTGAAAGATATGACATATTCGTTAATAGTTGAAAAAACAGTTTTAAAGTGGTTTTGGAGCTATTTTTAGGGGTCCCCCTCTAATTTAGGGGGGGGGGGGATCATCGTCTGTAGCGTCTGTAAATCTGTTGACTTTGAGCACATTTTTTTTTCTCAAAATCATGCTTTTGAAATCGGCACGCAGCAGAACTCGAACAATTTTCGTCAAATCGATTCGAAGTTTTAGTTGTAGCTTCTTAGATTGCTTCAACAGTCAAGTACGAGCGCTGTTGTCGATTAATTGAGAATTGTAAAAAATAACGAAAAAAGACATTTTTTTTCACATTCCTCTCAATTTTTTTCATTATTTTTAATTTTCTCCCGTACCTGACTGCTAAGACTAATATAATAAATGAAAATGTTTCACTCTCAGTTCCAGAATTAAATTTACGACAGCCGCGGAGAGGTTTGGCTGAAAACCAGTAGTGCTATAGCGACTCGTGTGCCGTCGTTTTGTATTCTTTTGACGAACACATTTTTTTTACATACATATATACCCAATAAAGCCTGAAAGTTTCTTTGGCCATGTATTTTGTCCTTTCTTTAATAAAATTTCCAAAGAAAACGGTCGCAAATTTGAAAATTTGATTCGATTACTCTTGAAATAAGTATACTTACGAGTGTGGCAATGTAAGCCAACATAGTAAATACTTCCTGCGCGCTAATACACCCAGATCTGCACGAACGACTGATTCTTGTCTTAAAATACTTATTTAATGTGTAGACACAACGATCACTAGGACCCTGGCGACGGCTGGGCCGACCGCCATTACCATTCCGATGGGCGCGGTAATTTATTGGATTATTGCATTATTTGTTACTCGACGGCAGGAACAGAAAAACATTTTTATGCGCTATTTGCAATAAGGATTATACCGCGATTTTTCGACGATACTCCGATGATTTTTTAAATTCTAGTTTCCATTACTATAATCGACCATTACGCTGTTTTTTTTAAATAAATGAATGTAGCATTCATTGACAATTTGGCAATATACGGTTATAGAACGTTACGCATGAAATAAACAGTAGCGATTTGTTTCAATCGTTCACGTATCGGTAAACTATAAGTGCACGTTCAATTATGAGAGAAAAATACAGATCGGTGAAGTCTGCTGTTTGCCATTATCGACTCCAATCACGTTTGACGATAAATCCGAGTAATTGATATTGTAGTGATCGTTTGGCTCGTCGGCCAACGAATTTGACGGCATATCGGTCATACTGAATTCACGTACGAGTTAATCGCGTAAATATCGCTACCTGGCTCGCTTATTATCATTGTTTCTATTTGCATCAAGCCAGTTATAGATGAACAGTTACAGCGGAGCTGCGGAGTGACTTATTTCATAAATTACTCATATGATATTAATATTCCGGTGATGTGTCATTTCGTTATAAAACGAGTAATCTACGGTTCAACGACTCGCGTTTCATATTTTTGTTTTATGTTTTTTCAGGCCAATCATCCTGCCAAGCGGATCTTAAAATATCCCTGCTATTTCCGTCGACAGAATAGAGTTGAAAAGAAAAACAAAAGCGTTGCTGAAGCTGACAGTTGATCTCATTGATTGTCTTTCCCGTTGCTTCAAACGTTCCTTCGTGTCTCTTTCCGGGCTTCTACAATCCCGTTCACTATCTACTCGAAGTTTTTCACTTTTGCATTTCTAATTCCGCAAAGAGCCTTCAGAGATGAAAATAAAAAATGTGTCGCCCACAGCCACAGTCTCGCGTAATGTGCGATTGCACGAAGGCACGGGGAAACTGTGGAAAACCTCTGGGAATGCAGGCAAATAATACTAAGTTTCGACATAGATCTCGCAGCTAAATGGTCACCGATCTAAGCAATGGCCTAGATGAAGGCAGCCCCAAATGGGCGAACACTTGGCCTCGACTGTCAACTTTGTCGATTTTTTCATGCAGTCTGCAAGCTACCGTACAACAGGACTAGTGGCATTTATTGAATGTGACAGTCTCTCTTCACGTTTATTTATTGCTACATCGCTTTTGACACTATTAAATTTCTTGGGTCATGGTCTCACATGCCTCGATCACATATTACGTCACTCATCATCATCATCTCCATCATCTTCAGGTACCAAGGCAACGGGGCTTCATGGGGTATTACACGCACTATACTGTCATCGAGAACGCCCTGCACGATTGCATTAACCTCGGTAATTCAATTGGCCGTCGTGGCTGTCCACCGTCTGGCGACACGAGCTCTTCTCTCCTTTTTTCCAGCTGCTTCTCGCGGTCGAGACTTCATCCCCACGTTGAAAAGATTAAGCTTCGAGCGGTCCGTGAAAAAAAAAGAGGAAAATGAAGACGCTCGAGCCCTCTGAAGTGCACTCCCTTGTTCGACAGGTCTATTCCACTTTTCGAAGGTGCAAAAACAAAAAAAAAGAGAGAAACCTTTACACCATGCGCATTAATTAATTGTCTCGTACTTGACCTTTTTTTTATTGAGGCATTGTAAGAGTCAAAAAATCACTTTTTTCAAGGTCAATATATTTTAACAGTATATCATCTTATAAGCGTGCCCGAAAGTTTGGAAGTGATCGAATGGAAACTGACAGATTTATAGGCTGCTATGTTGACGCCCGTCGGAGCGCTCGGAGCGTCGTTTGAAACTTTAAACGTTTTTTTTCTCGAAAATATGTTGTCAAAGTCGGGGAGCAAAATATCTCAAAAACTACTGCATCGAACTTTTCGAAGTTTATAGGGCTAACGGTAAACATATAGTATTTGATTGAAGATTGTTTTCCCGTCTCAATGCACGAGAAATGCCCCCGCAAAAATCAAGACTCACTTGGAACCTAGGCCATTTGTTTTACTTGATATTTTGGAAATTCCTTAGATCAATCAAAGGGTAAGCTAATGTAGTACCGAAATCTATTTGATTTGAACATTTTTAGATATCCTGGGTCAGAGGATTGGCTGTAAAACGATTATAATTGAATATTTTTACACAAAAAAATGACAGAGTGATGATACTTCTTCTAGCACCTATTTTTTGTCGAAATTTATCGTCGCGACTGTCTAAAAAAGGTTCCAACAATGAGCTGCTTTCGACTGATAATACAGCTAGACATAACCCGCTGAGGAGAGAAGAATAAAACACGGAAAGAGAAAACGAGATGAGTGATGAATACACGAGAGATACAGTGCTCTGCATCAGTCTGATAGACGTTCCCGAATTTCCGAATAAGCTCAAGGGGGCGTGTGTCCGTAACGTCGATGCGACATCACGATTACAGTACGAGTATGGCATCAGTAGGAGAGATGAATGTGGGTGGTTTACGAATCAAGCGTAAGAGCGGTGAGAGAGGGGTAGAAGGGATTAATTAATTATTATGCTTAATCGGCGAGCCGTTGTAAATGGGGTGCCTACGGTATGTGGGTGCGCAGACCTCATCGCGATAGACAAAAAGGTTCCGAGCCCCAGTGTGTTGCTTTCCCAATAGATGACGCTCTCCCGGTAAAGCATCAGCTATTGGGATTTGCGGGATGGTATATATAATTAGGTTTTAGCATCCAGCAACAACGAAACGTCGACCTGTGCATGGCAGTCGGGAAAGCTTCGTTAAATTGGTGGTCTTGATCGTGAGTCCGCTCCTGTTCGCCTCGTTAAACGTTGGGGGGGCACAATATCCATGATTATTATGCAACGAAATTCATGAAATACATACGAAAATATAATTGCCGGCCCTCGTTATTAGAGACTTACGCGCTCCCACCCTTCTAATTACTCGTAAGCAGAGAGAGAGAGAGAGAGAAAGAGAGAGAGAGAGAGAGAGAGAGAGAGAGGGCGGGCGTGTGGGGAGGGGCGAGAGAGATAGAGTCTGGAGGTAAGAGATGATACAATCGTTATGATTAATTTTGATTTTGGAAATCGTGCTCGGCATTAATATTGCTAGAAACGCGCTGGGTGGCAGACCGCTCTGCTAAACGCAATCATCGTTTATTACAGTAATCACAAACGGCCATTGCGCAAAATGGTTCGCGTAATCGATCATGTACTTTAATGAATCTAGTCTGGTGGAAATTTCTCGATCAAATGTGACGGACGTTCCAATACGGTAGTTTCGCTGAAACGATCTCTGAACGCATGTGAAGCGATAGACCATCTGGGTTTTAGCGGTTTCGCTGGATCAATTCACCAATACCCGTAATATACATTTATAATTACGTACAGTGAGAGCAATGTATGGTAACTTCAACCATATTTTATACGCTGAGGCTAGCCGTCCGGTTATCGGATGAATAAGCGTATGTTATTCGTCCGGAGAGCGGCTAATTTCACGCAGTTCACGCTGTACAACGCCCCAAGCACACATCCCCAAACAAATCAACCCAAAAAAACAAAACCCAACCCAAAATGACAAACGCAAACAAACCCAAACCCAATCACAATCAACCAACGCAAACCAAACAACACAAACCCAAACAAACCAACCCAAACGCAAACAAACCCAAACAACAAAAACCCAAAAAAAACAAAACCCAAAAAAAACCAATCAACTCATACCAAAAAACCCATACCAAAAAACCCATACCAAAAAACCCATACCAAAAAACCCATACCAACCCATACCCAAAAAACAAACCCCAACCCAAAATGACAAACGCAAACAAACCACCCCAAAAAACAAACCCAAATAAACAAACCCAAAAAACCCAAACCCAAACACAATCAACCAACGCAAACCAAACAACACAAACCCAAAAAACACAAACCCCAAAAAAACCAAAACCCAAAAAAAAACCAATCAACCCTTACCAAACAAATCCAAACACAACTAACCAAACTAAACCCAAACAAAATTGTAAAGATTTTCTTCGGATGACTACGTGTAAATTATTCTTCCGGATAGTTTGTTTAGCCATTTTACACATTCTATCCGGAATATACATGTTATTCGTCCGGATACTTCCTTACACCAATCACAATAATATGTACGCCTACTGGAAATACGGCGTCAACTGAGCCGTTATCCGAACGAATAACATACGCTTATTCGTCCGATAATCGGACGGGGAGATACACCGTATTTTATATTATCCTGACGGGACAACGATATTTTATAGTCATGGTTACTGCTTAAAATATAGTACTGTTTACGATGTTGTAGCAATGGTGTTAACTATGCTGATAAGTTAACCGCAACGAACAATCTTACAAGCATACGTTGATCGTTTAATGCTATATAATATAGTAGGTTTTTATAAAATGGATATTTCCTTACACTAACAAAAAATAGTGATTTTTACCAGATTGATTGGTATGTCTATTAAATGAATGTAATATTTCATAAATTCAAAAATTATTAATTGAGAGTATTAATTGATAGACTTGTATGATTGATTATCATATAATTTGTCATTCCCTTACCTCCTGAAATGATTCCTATCGAAGAAAATATTTCGCCTAAACATGGATTCGAACCTACGACCTACCTATCTAAAACTACGCACGCTGCCACTATGCTACCGGGTACTTATGTTATTCTGATCGTAAATTTGGCATAACAGATAAAAGTGATTCCAGCTGCAGACCCGAATAGCTGTTACCTCCGATATAGGTGGAATTTTGCACAGATCGTCTTTTTGATAATATATTTCACTGCTTAAATGGATTTTTGACGCAACGCAATAGTTTTCGAAATATTGAATTTTAAAAACAGGTAAATTAATGCGCTTGTATATCTATATCGATCATAGCGTGTTCCCGCTGTCCCTACTTTATTGACACGTTCTACAAATGATTTATGTTTTCACTATAAGATTACCATAATTTTGTTCGTATAGTCACTTTTCCTAAGATCTTGTAACTATTTATACTCAACAAGTGTTAATGTGAAGCATATAAATAGTACAAACTTGCACTGAGAAAAGATTGCATAGTATTTAAAAAAATGCCCATAGTATTTCCGGCCGAAAAGTAGGCATAGTTAAACTCCCTATATTTTATTGACACCGCAATCATAATAGGGTTAACACAACTATGAGCGTCTATCTAATCATGCCGTTTTGGTAGTGTATTTGATTATTGAGCATCCCCGAAATAACTATAAACTACTGTGAAAGGCTTTACAATATCGATAAAGTTAATTTAGTTAATATTTCTACAATAGTTAATAGTTATTTCAGGGATAATAGATAGTCGAGCACGCTACCAAAGTTGCAGTTTAGATACACTTTTCGCGTATAGTTGTGTTAACCATATCATGATTACGGTGCCAACAAACTATACGGGATTTTACTACCCCCTCTTTTGCTGTGTGCGTCTTTCATAAATACCATGTACTTCGCTCTCAGTGCAGCATTAGTATTTGTGCCCCGACATTGTGATATAGCAGAATTAACCATACCGATATTGTAAAGCCTTTTACAATAGTGTATAGTAATTGTGGAGATACTGCGTAGTCAAACACGCCACCAAAGTCGCATGTGTACGTATACTTTTCGCTTATAGTTGTGTTAACCATATTATGATTGCAGTGACAATAAACTATAGGGGATTCGACTATACTCTCTTCTACCATGCCCGTTGTATGTAAATACTATACACTTTTCTCTCAGTGTATTTGGTCACCAAGTACGAAATGTTGGATCACTTCAAGTAGCAAGTTTTATACCCGATATCTCTGGTATTCCAGTTTGACAGGTGTTGGTTGTTTTTAGTGTGGAGGCACGCCATCAGCCTTTTTTATGTACGTTTCGTTTTCTGATTATCTGTCAAATTGCCTTCTGCAGATTCAATTTTGTAAAGCATGGATAAGTGAAGGAAATCGCGTTATTATCGAATATGAATTTCGTCGCGGACCTAATGCAGCGCGGACTACTTAATGTGTCAACCAAGTGGTTGGCGAGCATGCGGCTAATGAACGCACAGTACGTTGATGCTTTCGGAAGTTCCAAATCTGGCGAATTTGATCTTCAAAATAAACCAAGGTGGCAATGTTAAGAACAAGATGGATTACGATAAGCAGAATGCTGCGGCGGAAGTGGACAGACCTTAAACTACACGTAAATTAGCAGCAAGGTTTAACGTTTCTGCTCCAACAATATTTTAAAGTATTCGAAACAAATCAGTGAGGTTGAGAAGCTGGAAATCGAACATGTCACCCTTGACGACCTAATCAAATATGCGATAACCCCATCAAGTAGTTCTCCGATTGTCTCGTACTTGATGATCTAATCAAGGTCATACTTGATAGCTTAATCAAGTAACTTAATGACTTAAACAAGTACTTTATGACCTTACCAAATACTTGATGACCTAATCAAGTATTGTATGACCCCATAAAGTACTTCATGACCCAATTAAGTAATTGATGGCCTAATCAAGTACTTGATGACCTAATCAAGCACTTGATGGCCTAATCAAGTACTTCTTCGATTGTACCATACTTGGTGGCCCAATCAAGTTCATACTTGATGTCCTAATCGAGTACTTGATGGCATGTTGAAGTAATTGATGACGTAATCAAGTACTCGAGTACTTCATGCCCCAACCGAGTACATGATCGCCTGTTCAAGTACTTGTTGAACTAGTCAAGTACCAGAGTACCCGAGGACCTAATGGAGTACTTGATGACCTGTTCGCGTACTTGGTGACCTAATAAAGTATCTCTTCGATTGCGTCATATTTGGTGGCCTAATTAAAGTCATACTTGATGATCGAATCAAATCGTTGATGACATAACCGAGGACTTGATGGTCTGTTCAAGTACTTGATGACCTAATCAAGTACCCGAGGCCCAAACCGAGTACTTGGTGATCTAATAAAGTACTCGATGATCTAATCAAACACTTCATAATCTAATCAAGTACTTGATGGGCTGATAAAGTACTTGATGACCTAATGAAGTTCCAAGATTCCACGTGTGCAATGTGAAACTTTTTTTTGGTGGGGGGTATGTTCCACTTGAATTCTGCTCAATTCGATAGCAGGAGGGTGAAGGATAAATGATATACTTATGCTTCATTATTCCTTAGTGAAAATCGCCGCCCCATATCTCTGCCTACGGACTGTTCGTATACTGGCGTAAAAAGTCGTAATAGATCGTGTAAGCTGTCGGACATGTAAAAAAATCGATGAATTGAGAGATCATCTTAGAGGAATCTATCCTCGTGTGATATATCCGACTGTTCGGATTATGATCGTCAAAACGGCTTTTGGGCAATTACGGAATTCTCTCGTTATCGCGACCAACAGCTAAACTAGGCACTTCGAGATCATGAGCCTATAAAGGGAAAGAGGAAGGGGGGAATAGAGATATATCACTTGAAGGGCGTTTCTGCCCTATCAACCGTAATACCAAATGACTTGATGGCACGAAATTATCATCAGTACGGAAACGGTCTTAACACCCTGCTTGGGATCTGCAATTCCCTGTAGAGGTTCCTTCAAGCGGATCGTGCACGTTCAAAGAACGCTCGATAAGCCCTAAGGGTCGTGTCTGCGTCGTGACATCAAATTCGAATAGATTACTTAATCCTCCTTCAAGGGATTTTGATATCCTGAGTGCGTGGGACCCTGCTTCCGTCGGCAGTTCGCTACTGCTTCCCTTTCTGATTGTAAAATATTAGCGGATCGTCAGACCTGCATTTGTGCTCGGAGAAGCACGATTTACTTTTTTACGCCAAAAGTATCACAAAATAGCATTTTCCCAGGGATTTGCTCGCGTGACTGTTGTCGTTTGTTTTTGGTCGTATAAATTTCATTCACAATCTATTGCGTTTGTGATTTTTATTCGAACGCTTTAGCACTCATGTACTTATGCAGAAATTGTCATAAGGATCCAATTGGATTGGCATACGTGTTCCCACTTCCTGTTAGGGTTGCAATGGATCATCGGATTGGATCCCTATACTAAAACGTCACAATCATATATAGGATTATAATCGGAATTCCCCATTGGAATCCAATGTACGAATTCAAGTCGAATCATAAAGCATTGTCACATTATCGAACGCAATCCTATACGATTCTTAATGGATCCCATATCAAGCATTTTGTACGTTGAATTTTCTAAACAAAATATGTCGCCATACAATATAAGGGGGCCTTAAAAAAGTATAAATCTTATCTCAAAGAAGAATAATTCGCTTAAAAAAGTATATCGTAACATTCGATTTGAATGACGTCACTGAAAATTCGCTGTAATTATCGTTTTTTAATTCATTTTACTGCATTTTGACATAATATCTTTACATAACTTAACATAAGTTTTTTCTCATGACTTTCCACAAACTTACAATTTGAACCCTCAAACGGCGTTGATATCTGGATTCCCCAACATATTCGTGCACGGAACCACGGAAGGATATTTTTTGCTCGGAGATCCAACAAGCTCCGATTAAGAATTTCAAGTAAAAGATGCTCAAACGACATCCATCGGGAAATAGCCCGGAATCCACTTAGATTCCAATGTGGGCTCCCACTCACAGCCTCCCTATTAAACCTCTATTGGAATGTGGTAGAATTTGGGTCCCCTCCAACAAATTTCTGCACGAGTATATATCAACGCGAAATTGGAAATCGTCGAGTTGCATCAGAGATTTGTCATCGACAAGTTTCAGTACAAGTGACAAGACTGTCGGGCAATTCACCCAGAGGGTGATTCACGTGAAACTTATGGCGAACGGAGTTACGGCTGCTCGTAGTTCGTATACTCCAGATACTATGTCCTTACTGTCAGCTCCCGAGGAGATGGGAAGAACCTCAATTTGCTCAGCCTCTGTTTGCAAAATCTCTCTGGTAAATGAGGCACGGACAACGAGCTACCAAGAATTCGCAGGTGTGTGTACAGTCGAAAACATGTTGGTATGCCTCTGCGAGGTCGACACTATCGTAACTATTTCGATTCTAAACGGAACCACAAGCCGCATAGTGTCTGCCGGGAAACCGAGACAGTGTTCTACACACACACGCCGCACGCACACACACACACATATATGTATGCATATTGTATGTATGTATGCATGTATATATTTATATGAAGGGAGCTGTGATGCCAAGTAGTTGAATCGAATGTTTTGAGTTTCAAAGACTGGGCTGCGGTCTCTTGTATGCAGTTAAGGATGTTGAGTCCCTATGAAACATGTTGATATTAATTGTTCAATAAATAGCTTCTTAATCGTCATGAAATTTTTACACGACCTCCTGAATACTTCATGTAAAAACATACCAAATTTTCAGAATTCTATCATCATCACTTCAACCTCCTTAAGCGTTGAAATAAAAAATAATAAGAAAATTCGGAAAATTTGGTATGTTTTTGTAGGAAGTATTTAAGAGGTCGTGTTAAAATTTCACGACGATTAAGAAGCTCGTTATTAAAAAATTAACATTATGTTAAGATCAATTTTTAAAAGAAGTAAAAAAAATTTATCAATAAACTTCGTTTTGTTTCCGTTGCTTTCAGTATATCGTAGATATTATAAAATTGAGAGGTCAAAAAAAAAACTTATTGCAAAGTTACATCAGTTTCCATAAAACAACATTTAATTTGTGAATGTTAATTGTTCAATAACGAGCTTCCTAATTGTCGTGAAATTTTTACACGACCTCTGAAATACTTCATACAAAAACATACAAAATTTTCAGAATTTTATCATCATTTGTGATTTGGGACTCAACATCCTTGAGTAAAATTTAATTGTTCACATATATGTGCAGGGTGGCTCGGATAGTGACGTCCAAAAGGAATCCCTGCTGATTTCTTTACGATTTATAAAAACTTGCCGCCATTTAATTTTTTGACCAATGGCTTCGTTTATATATTCCCAAATGTTAAACGTACATTCACACGTTTTTGGAGATCAATAAATATCACATTCCATTTCAGTTAAAACATTGCAGTATAGTGCGGTACTTTTGGGAAATATGGGAACGGGGGTACGAATTTATATGATGTAATTCTTGCATGATATAATTCTTTCTCAGAGACTTTTAATTGGAAATATCGATATACACAGTGAGTTATGCATGGCACTGTGCAATATCAACTTTAGCGAGAGAAGACGCGGGTTCGTGACACGTTAAAGGAAAACCGACCAGACGCGTGTTCACGATATGCATTATCATGATTAAAAAAAAACGAGGCAGCGAAATTGCAAGAAGCCAGGAAACAGGAAAAGAGAAAAAATTGCCATGCTTAAGTAACGAGTATGAGAATGATGCTCGATACAATATCTCGTACAAAGCTCGGAGTGATAAATTGTGCAGTGGATGCTGAACCAAAACAGAATAAAATAAGGACGGAAGTATTCTCGAATTATGTTCTATTATGAAATACGTATTTCTCTATATCAAGATTACATCGTTGGAATGTAACGAAAATTCTTTTTGAGGTGGGACACCACTGTGACGCGTAAAAAATGGATGTTTTTGCATTTTTTCGAAGTATACGTGGTCAAGAATATGTGGAAAAATGTACGATTTAAAATATTGATTCTGACCAAGTTACAGACGATTCAGCGAGAGCAGGTAGCGCAACGATTTACCTGTGTTAAAACTTTTAAACGCGTTTTTCTCAAAATGACTTTTCTCGACCTGGCCATAAACATAACTCTAGCTCTAATTCTGTGATCTGCAATTTAATAAAAACAAAGATTTTCGTAATTGCAGTAGCTATCGTTGTAGGTAGCCTTTTTTTTCGAAATTTAGTATTTTTTAGGCCCCCGAACACAAGTAAAAGATTCGCCAACATAAAACATTTTTATATGCCCGCCATGCTGTGATTTTTTTTTTTTAAACGGCTACGAACAACGAGAATTACATTTATGTAGATTATAAAACTTTTTTTACATTCATTCTACAGACCAACCATTGTCAAGTCATCAATCCGTCCGTTCGACCATACTTTTTACACAAGAGCTCCATTATACGTCAATAACGTTAATTGTCAATACGTCAATAACAATATTGTTAATTGTCAATTTTGTTAAATAAAAATTCATACGAAATAAGTTCGTTGTATGCTGAATAGCATATCATTTTTCCAAATCTCAAATAAATAATCTAGAAGACAACAAAATTTGGAGAAAACGACCTTATTTCGGCCCCTCACAGTGATGCCCTCCCTCAAATGCTCAATTTTTTTGTCTCTTTGGGCTGTCAAAGTCAGCCAAACGTTTTCGCTCATTCTTATCAGAGATCTACGTCCTCAATTAGCAAGAAAGGCTCTAATAATGATGCAAACAAGGAAATAGAAATCGAAGAAAAAAAATCGTTGCATTCCAACGATGCATGCTTCAACGTCATGTTTTTCCTATATTCATAAAAATAATTTCCATCCTTTTACATGTGATAGGTATGTGGGAATATATATTTACCCAACGCAACAAATTTCCTCCAAAAAACGATGTATATGTAAATATACAGAACGGTAATACGATCTATTCTCGCTATCGTCCCACTCATCCTCCCTCACCCAGAAAACGTTTACAAGCCACTGTCGTAACCAAGTTACCTCCTCGTAACTTGTCGTAGCTCTTGCAGAATGCTTTCGCAGCTGCATATATATGCATCCCCTTGGTGACGGTGAAATTCGTGGAGGAAACATCTCCGAGGAAGTCGGATAGTTATAGAGGCGAATTTGTTGCTTGAAATTGGCACAGCAAGATCCAAAACACACACACAGCACACACACACCCTTGTGCAGGTAGGTATGAGGCGTTTCGGACTCAGCGATAGAAAGAGAGATAAAGGGAAACTACAGATACTGAAAATGATTTTATTTCATGTTTTTCTAGTACAAGCGTTGGCACGAAATGGTTCCATGCCAATGTCAACGTTGTCAGGAAGCTGTCAGAAGTGACAGTTCTGTAGAGGATCGAAGCCAGCCTATGGATGGAATGTCCCATATGTTGGGGAAAAACGTATGTATGTTCAAACGCGCACGTAGGTATAAGGGATGCGCGCGAGAGTTGAAGTCACGAGAGAGCAAAACGTCGTCGTCATCATCTTCGTCACCGTGTCCGGATATTTACATAACCCTCGAGAAGCGGCAAAGGCTGAGCCGTTCACTCGGTCCCTTGCTCATTTCGCGCTTGCTCGATCGTTCGTTCAATCTGTCGCATATATAGTCGAAGAAAGCCGTGGAACTGGGGAACGCGAGGAGGAGAGGGTGGTCGATGGAGACTGAAATCGAATTATCGATTTGAGAAGAGGCGTCGCTTATTACCTGATGCTCGTGAGGTCCGAGATAATCGAGATGCATACCGAGACCTAGTCGTACAACCCTTCGTTCTACGGGGCCGACCCAACCTCACTTTGGTCCGCCTTCGATTGTGTTGAAACTCACATATATGGTAGTGCACGAAAAACGATCGTATACTTATTTTTTGTATTGGTGAAAAAACAGTTTTAAGGGCTGCAACCATCCCTTGGGGTGGATCATGTCAAGGGCTGATTTTGCAGTTTCGTTTCAGTAATCAAGAAATGAAAGTTCGTCTAATGCAAAACGAGTAATCCATCGATGGGAACCTTGAAAAAAACAATTATTGAGGGATGAACCACCACGTTATTTTTCTTTCTTCCACTCCACATTCAGAAGGGTGCATTAAATTGAACGTAAGGGGTTAGAATTTGAAGGGGGGATATAGTTGAAGTTTACTTATTTTTTCGTTTGGGCCGAATAGCAAGCTTAAAGGGGCAGCCCACATTCCATACATTTTCGTCGATTCCTTTAATACAAATTTAGGGTTTTGCGGAAAATGAATAACGTATTCGTATTCAGGGTCACAAATACATGGATATGGACTTGTAAATAATATATTTAAAATCCAACTTTTTTCCATCTTCGCCAAAGGTAAGTAGCTCCACGGAATCGGCGATTATTTATTTTCTGTTTTTATTTGGAACTCCACTCTGTACTCATTCTCTTCGTTATCGATTTCTCTTTAAATGGCCTGGGATTCATCGAGCTCCGATGATTTTTCGATTTTCAGCAGAATTTCAAAGACGGACCATCGTTTCTTGCGAATTTTTCCATACCCCTTTGCCTCCTTTTCGGCCATTTCTCAAATGGACTTTCCGGACAAACTAATCCAGATATCGGAATGAATCCAGCGAGTTTCTCTAGATCTTCCAAATCCTTTTCAAACCCCCCCCCTCTCCCCAATAAACGTATGCATCTGGAGTGAAACCGACGCTACGATTGTTTGAAATTTCGTGTTTTTGACGATTCAAACAGTGGCCTAATGAATCGCAAAAAAATGTTTTCGTCTTTTAAACGACATCAATGGCCTATCCGACAGGAAATTTTCCGCCGATTACGAAAATAAAAATTCGTAAGATCTTCAAAAGTCTGCCGGCTGAACGCAAAAACGTCCACCATCGCACTTTTCACGATCTTCAATAAAAATTACGGTTTCGGGGACTTTCAAATAAATCTGCTATGAATCTTTCTTGCGCCTTGAAATCAAGTCGAACAAAACCAAAGTAAATTTAAAAAATGTTCCTCAGTACCTTTTCCCATTTCACAAACGGGCGATTCCAGCACAAACAATTCTCGTTCAGACAAAAAAACCCACACATACGCGGATACAATTTATTTAGATGGACGAAGGAGTCTGAATAGAAAGCATTTATTGTCGTTGTACCCGGAAGTAGTCAGCGCAATCGCTATCCGGAGGTTTGCCATTTCTCTGAACATCTCCGGTACAACTCGGCTAATACATCGTTCGAGGACGAGCAAAGGGGGTAGCCGGTTAAGGGGGGTCTGACGGCCCCCACCGAGTTTGATCGAATCGACCCAAAAACCTGAAAGAGGGCTGAAAAACAAAATTTTAGAGATATTTTTTAACCCCCTAAACCCTTATGAAAACACCATAATCGCAAAAAATGCGTTTTTTTTATGTTTAATTTTTTTTCGAGCTTTCAAATGCATTTTAAAGCGGTTTTAACACAACCAAAATTTTGTTTCAGATGTGTAGACATGCCCTGAATTTTTCCAGATTTTTTCGTAAAGTTAAATCATGTGCAACATATTTTTAATGGCATAAAAACCGTAAAAAATCGTCATTTTTTGTATTTAATGCTATGGTTTTTATTGACGTATTAATGGTAAAAAATCGTGCACCATAGCATAGAAAGCTACTATCTTCCTCTACAAAATGACGCTAATTGGGCTCAATTCGGTCGTCTCTAGCGTCCGAAAATCAAACTTGAATAAATTCCGTTTTTATAATTTGAGCATTTTCAGTTACGAAAATGACACAAAATCATATTTTTCAATTATTTTACTTAATAAAAGTACATTTTGGGGTTTCTGAGGTCGCCGATTACAAATTTGATGTCAAACAGCTAACAAAAAAAAAAAATTACACATGTCATCAAATGAAAATGGTATTTGCTATTTCGGTTTTTTCAATAATTAAAAGTCATTGTATTTTAAAAAATCTATTTATTTATAATAATATTACATACATTCATCTAATATATACATTAAACAGACACAAGTAATACATACATTGCAACATGATTGTTATGTTGTTAATCTTCGTCACTGTGTTCTTCAATAACAGGTTCGACATTATCAACGTGAAATAGATTCGTTAGAATTTGAGCTGGGCGGATGATTTTGGACAAATACCGTGCATGACTTAAAAAGTAAATGATTGTTGCAACGTGGGCACAGCAACCAACAGTTCTTAGCCCATTTGCACAATCACATACGTAGTTTTTTATATCGTTATATCCAATACTGTTAGGGTCGTACTGAACGTAACATCTGTATACTTTCTTGTTTATATGTCTTGATTTAACTTCACATTTCAAAATGGTATCGTCCTCCAACAAGTATTGCATATTCAAAAGTCCTTCTTCGGTATACATTTCAGCTAAGTATGAAACAGTTTGCGATAACTGGTACGAGCCAGTGAAAAGGATCTTCAAATCTTGCTCTGTCATTTCCGGAAAGTCTAATACGTCATTTGATGTTAACGGTTTGAAGATCCTTTTCTTCCTATTCCAGTTTTGTTCTTCCACAACTTTCGCTAAAGAATTGTCAACGTCTTTTCTTTTCAACATTTGCTCGGCAATTTGATCTTGTAAATCGGTATCGCAATTCAGTCTTTTTCCAAACTCATTAACCAAAAAATTCGCTACTTTGCAATAAAGCATCGCTGAATCCAACATGTTGTTGTTAAACTGATTATGCAAGAGTTTGAATTTACTACCGATTATACCGTGGACAGCCTCTACCACCCACCTCAATTTCGTAACAAATCGACTTTCGTTTGCTTCATTTGTTGGAAGTTGCTTTCTTTTGCCTTTCAACGCTGGCATCAACACAACGAACCCTTGAGATTCTAACCAATCTTTGACGTCTCTGAACCCCCTGTCAAGTATAAAAACATCCCCTTTTTTGAGGATTGATCTCAAGCCGTTCGGATCACTTAGTACATGTTGTAAGATTTTCGCATCATTCACAATTGCTTCGTACGGTCCGTAAACATCTATTACATATCCATCTGTGGCACAAACTGTGAAGGGTTTACAGAGTGGACACTTTTTCTGACCAGAGAAAGATTTTTTTTGGTAACAATTATTACTACTTTTTTGGTGTCGAAGGTATGAACCATCAGCAATCAAGAGCAGGCGATCTTCAAATCCGTGTAATTTTTTTACGTAAGGCGACGTGTGATTAGCAATTAAATCTTCGCGAGAACATGCCCGAGCTCCGAAACGAAGTGGAAAGACGTCTTTCGCGAATGAATCCAAAACCGATTTGCAATAAGCAGATACTAGTTGTTCAGATTTGATATCGAAAATTGACGCAGTGATTGTGTTGGAATTTCCAGTTCTTAATTTAAAAAGGAATATTAAAAGAGCTTGATTAATACTGCGATTTTGAGAATTTCGCAAAGTGACCAACATGTTTTTTAGAGTCTTGATTTCTGCAACTGTGTATCCAGTTAGCGATTTTATGCGCTCTGCCGATAAATTGTAATCATCTACTCTGTCTAAAATACTGTTGTCGCATTTTTTGGACAGTGCATCCAAAAATAATTCCAACTCTTGAGAACTGATAGTACAAGTATTCGAAAATATTTTCAAGTTTGAAATTTCGTCAACGTACATACGTTCACTGATAAGATGTACAGGACAACAGCGATTGCCTTTTGGAATGAAAATTCGTGAACTTATAAATACCTGTAACCTCGCTTTAAACGGAACAACCGGAGATGTCGTAATTGGAGTAAGACATACGCAACAACATTTGTGAGTCGCGGTAACTCTGTTGAAAGGCATCTCGATCATTTCATAGTCCGGTTCTCTTGGACGAAGAACGTAAGGAGGGTCCTTAGAAGATTGTGATGACTGTCCTGTGGAAGATCCAGACTCCGACCGTGACAATTGTTGCGAAGACTGTTCCGAAGATTGTTCTGTGTCATCTGATACTGTCAAATTGGAGAGTGTTGATGAATGTCTCTCTACAGGATCGACAGAATTTTGTTCGCGATCAACATCTGGCAGAGGATTTTCCTCGGGATTGACGTTTGGCAGAGGATTTTCTTCGGGATTAAAATCCAACTGAAGATTTTCTTCAGGATCAGAATCACTGCTCGTCGATGGTGAAACCGTTCGGGATTTAGCGATTGCGGAACGACACAGATGACATAAAACGTCACCTTTCTCTACTCGTTTACCTAGTAGTTTAGTATATAAGTGTACGTCATCATCTGAAGAAATGGACTTCTGTTTTCCGGTATCATAACGCAACAATCTGTTGCATCTTATGCACCTTTCACCAGCCGTACATTTTCGTTTTTTCGGTGGCATCGCACAGTTTTTCCTAAAGAAAAAAAAAAGAACATTGTTATTTTTTTTATTATGATTAACAAATTATTTTTTTTTTTTGAAAAAAATGAAAAAAGTAACTGAAACCCGGAATAAAAAAAAACCATAATTAAAAAAACAAATAGAACAAAAGTAACGAAAATCGAAAGTACATTAAAAATTGTAAATCAAAACAAAAAAAATGTTGAAAACATCGGTAAACAAAACAGAAATAAATTATTGTATTCCAAATCATTTTTTTATTGAAATATCGTTTCGTCTTAGTTTTGTTTTTTTTTTGCTTTTTTTTAAATTCTTTTCATGTGAGTGAACTAAACAACAACTTGAAGTTGACGGCCACCTTCTGTACGATTTCAAGTCGACTATGAGGCAAACGATTGTAGATTGAGGTTATGATTATAAATCAATTTTTATGTTGATTGATATTTAAATTGATATTCAAACTCACCTTAGAATACTGCTTCAATCACTTCGTGTTGAGATAGGCAGGTTAAACGATAAATTAAAAAAACGCTGTTAACAAAACAAATAGATTTGTTTAACGGAGCAGAGCGCGTCGCATGACGTGTGTACTGGACGGCGGCTGAACACAGAGAGAAAGAGAGACCGCGTGGAGCGGGGTTCTCGATGCGTCAGTGCGTAGTGGGCATGCGCAGTACCGTGCGGAGGGGCATACGAGCCTAAGGCCCACGTGGGTACGGTGGCCTTAGGCACTCGGGTACGTGGCTTAATAAGGTACAAGTTGGGATTTTCTCCGCCAGGTGACAGTTTAGTCGGGGAATTCCAAATTTTTTTTCTGAATAATACGTAATTTTTTGTTTGTTAATATAACTATTGACAGCTGTTACGATTAAAAATTCGTGTATAAGAATGAATTTATAATCAGCGACCTAAAAAATCCTTATTAATATCGTTCCCATAGCTTTTTTAAAAAATTTCAAAAATTAAAATATTTTTTCTTCGTTTTGACAGCTGTCATGTGACAAAACTAATTTTTGACATCAAATTTGTAATCGGCGACCTCAGAAACCCCAAAATGTACTTTTATTAAAAAAAATAATTGAAAAATATGATTTTGTGTCATTTTCGTAACTGAAAATGCTCAAATTATAAAAACGGAATTTATTCAAGTTTGATTTTCGGACGCTAGAGACGACCGAATTGAGCCCAATTAGCGTCATTTTGTAGAGGAAGATAGTAGCTTTCTATGCTATGGTGCACGATTTTTTACCATTAATACGTCAATAAAAACCATAGCATTAAATACAAAAAATGACGATTTTTTACGGTTTTTTTGCCATTAAAATTATGTTGCACATGATTTAACTTTACGAAAAAATCTGGAAAAATTCAGGGCATGTCTACACATCTGAAACAAAATTTTGGTTGTGTTAAAACCGCTTTAAAATGCATTTGAAAGCTCAAAAAAAAATTAAACATCAAAAAAACGCATTTTTTGCGATTATGGTGTTTTCATAAGGGTTTAGGGGGTTAAAAAATATCTCTAAAATTTTGTTTTTCAGCCCTCTTTCAGGTTTTTGGGTCGATTCGATCAAACTCGGTGGGGGCCGTCAGACCCCCCTTAACCGGCTACCCCCTTTCGAGTGCAAATCTGGCTTTCTGGAAGCCCTTTCGTCATGTCCTTGCGCGACGTATTTCGCAGCCCTCGAGACCAGCAGGAGGGTCTTCTCGTGAATCCCTTCGCCGAGAAGAAACACACGAGAGCCAGGATAGTGGCACGCACATATTGAAATAAAGTACGGGAAACAGAGGGTGAACGATGTACGGTTAAGGTGGCCAAAGCTGGATGAGTAGGACTCGCGGAGATATACGACAGCTGCATCACGCGTAGTCACGTTTTTTCTCTTCATCCTCCCGTGTAACGAATACATATAGGTACATCCTTTGTCGAGTCGTGAAAGTCGCGTAACTCCAGAGATACTTGCGTGTAAGTCTTGTCTACTGCACTGTTAATTCTATAACATATATATGGGACATTCCACGCCATTTCACCTAGCATGTGACCACGACCATTTTTGGTTTTCCTAATTTTCTATTGTTGTTAAATTGTACCCCGTAGTAGGAGCGTTCACACTAATTTCTAGATTTTGATCTCTTCTTTTCAGGAGTTTCTTTTCTTTTCTCTTCAGGAGTTATAATATTCCAAAAAATGTCGATATCGGAAGTTTTGGAAACGTTTAAACGCTGATAACTCCTAACCTAATTGACATATCGACAAATGTCACTATATCAGTTTTTTTTCATTTTAAAACATACTTTCTCTCAAAAATATGTAAAAGTTGTCAATGATCAATGTCAACGTTTCTTTTTTGCTTCTAAAGTGAACATTTTTTTTGTAAAGCTGATTACCGTTTTCTACTTTTTTCAAAAAATTCTCTAAAATAGAGTGATCCATTCTATGATTTTTAAGACTAGTCTCGTCATGGGCCCATTTTTTCTTCTATTTTTTTCGAATTAACCATACTTTTTTAGCAGATTTTTATCATTTTAATATTCAATAATGCTATCAAGTTAATCCTATCGCTTCACACTAGTCATGCTCGTACTTGTACAATTTATATTTTTAACATATGTAAGAAAAATAATTTGTAATAACTAACATCTCCATGTGTAAACTGGTTAATGAATGTTCACATTTAATTAGAAAAATGAAAGAATAGTTATTCTAACGATTCGCATAGTATATCTAGGTTTGATATTTGGCAACATTGGTTGCATCTCCGTCTCTTTTTACTGAACCAGGCGAGCTTAACCTTCATGCTTTTCAACGTCGATCCGTCAAAACAATGTCAGGTGCGGGAAATATGAAGCATTGTATTCGGGCCATGACTGGCAAAAAGGGTGGAAACTTTGTGTTGGCGAAATATGTCGGTTAAAAATGAAATATGTGTGGAAATTTGAATGAGTAAGATCAGGCTAGGACTACAGTCAGCAGTTGTCTTGCTGTCACGTCTCTTTATCGTAGCAAGTAGTGATAAATCCAACACCGGGAGTTTAAATCAAACTCGATATTTAATAAAAATTAGGTCATTAAGCGTAGTTTTTTTCTGAGAGTATTGGATTACTACAAGTGTTAAGTCGGTAAATATGATTATTTTTAAGAATCTGACGGATGCTCATTATTATCTACACTTTTATAGCGACCGGAAATTGGGTTTTCGTATGTCGTCTCGTAATTCCTTCACAAAAATACGCAATTGTAATATGTTTTCGGCGTAATTAGGTGGATAACCAACCCTGACATTTGTACAAAGACGATTATCGACGTATATAGTGATTAAAGAGAAAAAAGATTTTTAAAAATCAATCTTCTATGGATTGAAGCCTGGCGATAGAATTACCTTGATGATTTTGTGATTTCCAATTCGGCTTCGACAGGCCTGAAACCGTTTATTTTCAATTTGTACTGAGTTTAACGAATAAACAATGATTTTCTAATCAAAACAATTTTTTGTTTGGCGTGAAAAGGCGTGGAATGTCCCATATATAATATATATACACACATACATGAATTCACACACATGTGATTGCATGCATCCGCTTTTACAACTGACTTATTGTAGCGAAAAACCCTCCGTGCAGGTAGCATAAAGTCTGAAGAGTTGACGTGGCTTATCCACAATTTCTATATATACTTGAGACGCACGTGAAAACGTGCTCAGGCACCAAATTACCTTGCGCAAGTATAATGCACATGTATGTGTGTATGTAAGCGAGTCTGGTAGGTGGGTGGTCGAGTTTTGGCTCGGGTGGCGCTTCGAATTTAGCAGCGTTGCGCCTAGGCGATACTTGGAGCGGTGACCGCTTAGTCGTGCACCGGCTGGCGCATCAGCCAGTCGGCAGAAGGCCAATACTCCTGAGACCTCGCTGTAGATGCTTAAGGCTTAGGCCACAGTTACGGGTATAAAATCATGTGCGAATTTAACAATTTTTTTTCGTATGAAAAAGTGATTCACTAATAAAATTAATTACACATCTATTTAGTATGAATATCAAACTGTTAGAATTGTTTTTTTCATTTTTTCGATGTAGAAGATGGCCGACAACTAATATTTTCTTTTGTTATCTTTTTTAGGCGCTCCGCGGTGTGACATTTAGCATCCACAATTTTTTACGTAGAACAAAAAATAAGAATTCTCGTCAATCTACATTAGAATACCTAGAGAAGTAGGTACGGAATTAAAAAAATATTTTTTTATTCAAAAGTTGTAGGTATTTGAACTTAAGAAATGAATTTTCAGTGAAAAATTCCGTTATAACTGATCGTAAACTGCTCACAAAAAGAAAAGTTCTAGGTTCAAGCTACAGAGCCTGAAACTCTGTTTTTCGTTAAAAAATGAATTACCCATGAGAAAAATCTGTTCAAAAAGGTGTAAGGTTATGATGAACTTGATGATTCGATCCAAGGGGACGTTCCGTTCAAACATTTTCGGTAAACTGATTTTTCTCATTTTCTCAGTTTATTTTTTTTAACTACCAACGTTACAGGCTGTCAAACGTGGCAGCCGCCACGTGGGTTTTGTGCCTGACGATTCGCAATGGCGATACGAAAAAACGTAAGCGATTTTGAATTTGAACGCCTATATATAGATGTTCCAGCGACGGAAAAGAATGGAAGTACTGACATTCGCTTCCAATGGCTAGGTCATCAAAGCGAATGAAACGGGATATAAGAATTATACATACAATGACTTAATACGAAAACGATATACTTGAGGAAACACAGCAGCATAACGAAAGTTTTAAGGGTTTACGCCTACCTGTAACTTTCGAAAAAATCTACACTGAGAAAACGTCCATGGTATTTCCAACAAACACCGATGGTGAAAGGGGGGATAGTAAAATTCGTTATAGTTTATTAGCACCGTAATCGTAATATGGTTTACACAATTATAAGCAAATACACCTAAACATGCGATTTGGGTGGCGTGTTTGACTATAATCCCCGAAATGATTATGCATTATTGTAAAAGGCTTGACAATATAGATATGGTTTATTCAGTGCTACAACAAAGTCGGCGTACAAATAAAAATGCTGTATGCTGTGCGTTAAGTTTTGTTCAGTCAAACTTCTACTATTCTTTTCAAGTTTGTACGATTCATATGGTTAACACTAAGGTTTTTCGAGTATAATTTGTCAGAAGGACTTATGAAAAGGGACTATACAAAAAAAAAAATATACAGTAAAGTTTACTTACAGCGAAAACGTAAATCATTTGCAGTTCGCGCAATCACAGCCTAATGGCATAAAGAACTACGCATGTCTCACAAACTGGTACATGGTATGTTCGTTGCATTGCGAAAAGAGGATATCGGTTCAACATTTTTTTCTTGTAGTTCACCTTGTGTTCTTGTACGAGACACATTACTATGAATTTAGCAGGTCGTATCGTATAATATGGTATAAATAACTATTATATGGTACAAAAATATTACGAAGCGCCAAAAATCGATTTAACCAGTGACTTATACAAAAAGAAAGATCTATGCAAAATTTCACCTAAATCAATGATAACAGCTACTCGGAAGTACAGCCGCAATTGCTTTTGTCTCTTATGCTATATCTGTGCTAAAAATGTCAAAAGAATTCGGTAGCGTAGTAGGCACACAGAGAGGAATGTATAATAACTTCAACCATATTTCAAGAATATTTTATAGTCATGGCAACTGCCGAAAATATAGTGATGCTTATGATATTTTAGCACTTGTGTTAACTATGCTCATTTGTTAACCGCAACCAACAATTTTTCAAGCATACGTTGATTGTCAATGCTATATAATATAGTAGGTTTTCATAAAATGGATACTTCCTTACACTATCAAAAAATAGTGGCTTCTACCATATTGAATGGTATGTCTACTAAATGTATATAATATTTCATAAATTCGAAAAATTCACAAATTTTCAATTCATAGTACTAACTGTATCATTGTTTATCATGATTCGTTATTTCCTGAACTGAAATGATTCCTATCGAAGAAAATATTTCACATACATGGAGATTCGAACCTACGACCTACCTATCTATATTTACGCACGCTGTCACTATGCTACCGGATACTTATGTTATTTCGATCGTAGATTTGACATAACGGATAAAAATAATTCCAGCTGCGATTCCAAATAGCTGTTACCTCTGATATAGGTGGAATTTTGCACAGATCGCCGTTTCGATAATATATGTCACTCCTTAAACGGATTTTTGGCGCAGCCCAATAATTTTCGAAATATCGAATTCTAAAAACTGATAAATGAATGCGCTGATATATCTATATCGATCATGGCGTGCCACCGCTGTCTCTACTTTTACTGACACGTTCCACAAATGATTTACGTCTTTACTATAAGATTACCATAATGTTGTTCGTAGAGTCACTTTTTGTAAGATCTTGTAATAGTTTGTCCTCTACAAGTGTTAATGTCAACCATATGAACAGTACAAACTTGCAATGAGAAAAATGTCCATACTATCTTAAAAAAACGCCCATGGTAAAAGTGGGCATAGTAAAATTCATATAGCTGATTGCTACCGCAATTATAATATGGTTAACACAACTATAACCGTCTATCTAATCATGCCGTTTTGGTAGTGTGCTTTTTTTATCTAGTATCCCGAAATAACTATTCACTACTGTGAAAGACTTTGCAATATCGATATCGTTAATTCAGTTAATATTTTTACAATAATTAGTAGTTCTTTCGGGGATAATAGATAATCGAGCACGCCACCAAAGTTGCATGTTTAGATATTTTTTTCGCTTATAGTTGTGTTAATGATATTATGATTACGGTGCCAATAAACTATACAGGATTTTACTATCCCTTAACGTGGGCGTCTTTACTACTATACAGGATTTTACTATCTTTTAACGTGGGCGTCTTTCATAAATACCCTGTAAGTACTTTGCTCTCTGTGCAGCATTAGTATTTTTGCGCCGATTTTGTGCTATTGCTGAATTAACCATATCGATATTGTAAAGCCTTTTACAATAGTATATAGTAATTTCGGAGACACTAGATAGTCAAACACACCACCAAAGTCGCATGTTTACGTATACTTTTCGCTTATCGTTGTGTTAACCATATTACCATTGCTATGACAATAAACTATAGGGAATTCGACTATACTCACCTTTACCATGCGCGTTTTTTTGTAAATACTATACACTTTTCTCTCAGTGTAGCGTGCGTAAGATAGACAGAAGTTAGGCACTCAGGTGCTAGGTTCGATTCCGATTAGGTGAAATATTTTCTTTAAAATAAATCATCACAGGAGGTCAGGGAATGGCGAGTTATAAAAAAAATCATCGGGGTAAAACTCTGAGTTGCACATTTTATTTTATTTTGGATTTATGAAATATTCTATGCATTTAGTAGACAGGCATTGGCGCCTTGTACCAATACTTGAATAACACACAAAATACGCATATAGCAGGTCGCATCTTAAAATATAGTACAAATCACTATATACATCGTCGCAAATCACAGGCAACATTTTTAATCAATGTATATATATATTTCAATTCACTATTAGAATCTTGGTGAAGTAAATTTTTGATAGTATCAAGCAATATCCATTTTATGAACACCTACTAATCATGGCAGTAGTGGCGGGCCCGTTTCAAGACCAATGTCCGTACAATATCGGTAGCCAGTCCTGGCCCGAGGATATCATTTCGACAGGGGTCCATTAATGAACCGACACTTATGCCAGGGAATGGCCATCCATAGAGCAGAGATGGCGCAGTATTGTACCAATGTCGAACCAGTTGTACATTTTTTGACGAGTAATTGTCTATTTATTTCTGTAAAAAATTTCCTCTAACACGTCTGTACTGTGGAATAAAAAGCATTGTGTTGCATTCTGGGCTGCTTGCAACTTTAACAATAGATGACTACCACCCTCAGATATCACAAATATATCGGGAATTGTCTTCACGTACCGTACATGTTGAGGTGAGCTATACAGAGGTTCGATAATTGATTCTGCATTGAAAATCGGAACTGCAAATACTCCTTGCTCGTTTCATTTTCCGCGACCTTTCATCGGAAGTTATCGGCACTTTCTGTCTCTCTCTCTCTCTCTCTCTCTCTCTCTCTCTCTCTCTCTCTCTCTCCCTCTCTCTTTCTCTTTCTTGATCCATACTATGTTATCTAGGGGTTGTGGCCCCCTTGCCTCTCATACATTCAGGGTGGGCGCCTTCTCTTTCGATCCTGAAGAGCAGAGTACAGTCTTTTCCTCTTTCTCTCTCTCTCTCTCTCTCTCTCTCTCTCTCTCTCTCGCTCTCTCTCTCTCTCTGTCTCTCGTTTGCTCCAAGTTGGTTTCCGCCTCCGGTGGATTGCACCGCGCGACACGAGTATGTTCACCACGCCAAATGCAGCCCGAGCCCGCCATCCAGTCGAGCCAATTGGGTCGTGGATAATTTCATAAACAAACAATACGTGAGCAAGGAGGTAATACGAAAAAATTTCAAGCTACCGGGAAACGTACCCGAATGGGAATGACACAAAGAGAGAATATGTGAAAGGGAAAAAAAGTAAATACGGGAAACGATGGAGCGAGACGATGACATAGCGCAGAAGAAAAAAATTGTGGACAATAATAAAATGAACAAAAAAGCTTGGTCGAGATGAACAAACGCAAGGCGCAAGGTACAATTCAACTTGGGTCCATAAACTGCCGTTATGGAGGTAAGTACATAAAAAAATCGACAACGAAAATCGAAGCATCAAGTAGTGGCTCGACGTCTATGAAAATAGGACCCGTGGCTTCCGGTTTCTTTACGTCGTTACGACCTAATAACAGGTTCTGATATCGTAAATGAGGAGCTGGCGAACATAACCGGACTTGTTCACACTGCGCCAATTTTTTGCGTGTTCTTCAAGCACACCTTTTAGCTCCCGAAATATGTTGTGTCAAATCTGGCTTTCAACACCTGAAAAGTTGATAATAACTGCCTTTTCAAGCAGAAACGGACTTGTCCATGGCTGGCTGCATGAAAAATACATCGTATTTTCATTTGCAATCGAAAGAGTTCGTGTAGGATTATTAAATTGATTATGAAAAACTAAATTATATCCAATCCAAAGAATCTGTTTTATTTCATAACCAGATATGTCCATAAAATTTTCATTAAGAACCGGAACTCTCCAAGATACAGATAAAAATAAACAAATGGTAGGTAGTGTTTTTATAAAAACAAAGCCAGGTCGAGGCTTTGGAAAATACGAGTATTGTCATTTCAATATAAGGTACATATATGGAAGTTATGTTTGGAATACAATATCCGATAAATTGGAGTGCAAGAACTGCAGGTAGTCTGCAGTTCTTATGCCAATTGGATCTGGTAAGCATACATATGCACATCGTTCTTTAAAATTCGCTCCCCAGAGCATCTTTAAATGTTCAACTGCTGAGCACGATAACGAATCGGGTTTTTCGCGATCAGAATTGAACAACTAACCTCAAATTTTGTGATTAGATTTATCACAATGTTGCGAGATGGTGCGTTATGATGACCAAAAGACGTGCGGACTTTTCGAACCATCTCTGCAAAACTTTTACCATTTTTATAGTGAACTTTTACAATTCCTATGCGCTGCTCGATCGTGCAATTCGCCAGTACTAAATTCCAATACTTCCCGATGCCAGTTGTCGAGGATTACTACTCTATGTTCGCCACAAAAATGGCGCGCAATTTAAAACGTCAGGTCATTCGAGACAACCTTTGTTAAAACTCACAAGTTCTAACTCATTTCTGTTTGGTTATTTTGGTTTTTGACTTCTCCTATAAAAAAAGTGGTTCATAGGCAAAGCCGACTTTGGTCGCCAGCTCCACAAATGTTACTGCACATTTTGAAGATTTATAGAGTCGAATGAAAGAGAAACGGTGTTACGCGTAAGTTTATAGAGAAGTTTCAAAGCGAGACGAGATGACGTTTCTTGACGGAATCCTCGGATCAATTGAAGGTACACGGGAACACGGCTGAGTGGAAGCCTTTGCTTTTCCTCTTTGCTCATTATTACACTTGGCGATTCCAATTAGTGACAAAGGAAGCGGACAATCACCGTCACTGCCGTGCCGTCAGAAAAGTTCCTTTGACTCCTCCCAATCAGCTGATTCCCCCTCTCCTTTCTTCCATCCGGCGTCGCTACTTATCGCGTTTCCTGTCCTTTCTCACTTTTACCTCGTTGCTCCCTTATCCACTCTCGTAATGGCAAGATCCACAAACGCGCGTGATTGATTTCAGCTCTCCGCTTTTTCTTTTCTTCCGCAATCGTTACCTTGCTGTCATTTACGGCCTTGCGGCTTCTTCTCGGACTCCGTATTATTTAGAGCATTCACCGCCGGTACCGTTTTCATTTGCGATGATTCCTGAAATCGATTGCCGATGGAAAAATGGAAAACAAACGACTGAGCTCAGTCGCAGTTTTTCCCGCACTTTGCCAAAGGGGTAGTATTCAAATAATGTAAAATATAGATTTCGAAGAGGACCTTTTTGTTCGGTGAGACGACCGGAATATTTCTGCAGCGTACTAGCTTGAAGCCCGGAAAAAGGTGAATTTCGACAATTTCTTTGTGGATACCCAGTTGGTTGAATGAAAATTCCGTTCCGTGGCGTTTATTCTACCTATCTTTGAGTACCTTCACAATTTTTTTCATAGCGTTATGGAAAAAAATGGTGGCGCTGGCACTGGGATGAAGCGAGCCACCTTTGTCTGACAGTGTCCTGCAGCCGGCAGCATCACACCGCCAATTCGTCATCGATTGACTTGACATTTTTTTTTGGAACCTCATAACAACGTTTTCCATCGATGTACCGAGGAGATTTGTTTTATAGATTGATAACTTTTTTCGAAAAAAATTATTTTCGGAAGTTTTTTTTCATCGAAAACCATTTTTTAAAGCATCCACCATTTAATCCAAATATGATATTTTTTAAATTTCATCTCGTATTTTGAAGGAAATTCCTATTTAGAACTCGAATTATTTAGGTTTTTTGTTTCAGGTGAAAAGAAATGAAGAACTCTCGCCAGCCAAAGGACACAAGCAAAGATGATTCGCTTCCAGCACCGCGATTTCGTTACAAAGTCTTGTTTAAAAATGGTACAGATACTCGGAGATAGAGAGGACAAACACCACTAACCGGAATTTCTACTCCATCAACTGAGCATCCATAAAAAATGCCCAAAATCCGCCTTTTTCCCGACTCCAACCGGATAGTCTTCCTCAATAATATAATTTTCGATTCCTCTGGAATAGAATTTTTACTTAACTACGATTAAGTGACTTTCACAATATCGTGGATTATCCGTACATTCTACCTTCGCGTTCCGCGAGTTCAGGACTGTCAATGATTTCCTGTGGGAAATTTACTTACCTATAACACCGTACATTCACTTGCTATGTGCAACTACATGAATTGAATCATCGTGCTGTCGATAACATTTCAAGAGATTCAACAGTCTAGGGAATACTTGCAAAGGCGCAATTGCATGAAAACGCGGTGGATCAAATGTAAAATATTGAGTTGTAAAGAACGAAAACAATTATACGGACTCGCTAGAAAATCAAGCGTTCCAAACGAAATGACGACCCACTCTTATGTCATCTTACGAATCTAACTGTTTTGTCGAGTTTGTCGAGTCTTAGTCACGAGCGTTACGCCTTGACTTTCGTATGGAAAATACCTGGCAAGAACTAGTACGGCACACCGAATTTGAATATATACGATAGGACAGAATAAATCGCTTGTAGGAACGATTGTTGTTATTTGGTGTGGAAACATTGTCAATAAATTTTCCGAGCGTTTCACATGACAATATTTCTTTCTATGGGGTATACCAACTCTATCTGTCATATGGGATATTCTCCAACTAATATATATATATATAGACAGGGTGAGGCACTAACTGTTGTCACCTTGATGATCGCTGTAATTATCGACGTCACAAAAAAATGTTTGAAACAAAAGTTGTACCGTACGAAAGGGGTCATCAAATGCGACCATGTTTTTTTATCCTAATGGAGGCGCTTTCGAACACCAAAGGTCACCTCCTCTTTTTTAAATAGGACGGTACATTTTTTTCAACCAACTTGTAGAGCATCGAAAAGTGCATAAAAAATATCTAGGGGTCGAAGTCGTTCAAGGTCATTTAAGATCAAAAAGTGACATGAACTTTATTTTTATGTGAAATTACCTTTATTCACAGTAGATTATTCTTTTATTCACTATTTTATTCACTAGTTTATTCACACCACACCATACAGATGCGTACATCTAAATGTAATGGTACGTATGGGTACCGGCGCCGATTCGTAATATTTCAAATGGCCCGTGTCATTCATGGTCCTAGTTTTTGCCTCTGCAATCGATAGTCAAGATTTATTTATTATTACGCAATGTTATGTGCGAGTACCAGTCAACGTGTTATATTGATTCAAATGGGTACTGCGATAACTGGCCTCATTTGTGGTCTCGGCATTAACCGTTGCAACTCACAATCAGTAACGATTTTATGTCGAATGTCTTCCTAAAAATACGCCCCAATATTAAGTCTTCCTTTTCTCATATAGATTGGCTGAGTCCAGGAGGACTTACCAGTACTAATTGGCCTGCTTTATTGGTACAATCGGAAGAAGCATCTTCGACCGATTTCATAACCAAATTGCGTATGAATACAGTCCGACCTCTCAATAAGAACGCCCGCATTAAGCACGCTTCCCCAGTTTCTCGCTCGAGCACTTTCCCCTACTCCGACTCGAACTCCGAGCTCGAGTCACGCTCGAGTGAATTTGCGCGCGGACCTCTCAATAAGCACGCCCAACCGAGGAGAGCTCAGATGAGTAAAATGAGATGAATACATAGTTACTTCACGTGAAAAAGTTCACATTCGTTTGAGCGTGCTTATTGGGAGGTTCGCATGCTATAAAGAGCGAGAGAGACAAAGATAGCCAGTGAGCGTAGAGCGCGCGCCTGGTGGGGGTACCCGAATTCTCGGAAGTACTCTTCCCCTTGGGGGCTCTTCCGTGCTTATTGAGAGGTCGGACTGTATAAAATATGAAATCAAAATTAGGATTTGGAGAACAATGTCGTTGGTATAAAAAAAACGGATGTCAGCGATACCTATAGACGTGGTGCTCTGGATTTATAATGTTGCTACAATTTAGAAATCTGTAAACGGTAATTACATTTTTTCTCGTTTTAAATCTGAATGGTTATGGTTCATTCCGAGATAATTAATTATCTTCCACTATGACCGACTCATAATTGATTCTAGTGCGCAATGTTTGCGAAGTATGCGAAGACTTGCGGATCATAATGCAAATCCCACGTGGGCATCATTTCGAGTCGAGTGCACATTTTCATACACGTCTGTCATATTTTCTGGTCCCCGTAAATACCTTTCAACAAGTAATTCGGATGGTCCTCATTTTAACCGGTCTAACAAATTGGGACCGGTACCACTATTAACCGTTGCATACAAAAAAATCCCGGGACCGTCCCCGTATGTGCCAAATGTCCCCCTATGAACCGCTTCAGCTCCGAAATGGTCCCGGCATAAACCTCTCGACACATATGTATATATATTAAACGATTCAAACAAAAATTAGCATAACTATAGCAGGAGCCCTGCTTCCGAATATTTACCCAAACTATAAGTTATGCGTAAATTTCGATTGTACTTCCTTTCCGTAAACGAAAAAAAAAAATAATTGGATTGAGCGATACCTTAAGTCGGCCTATCCACGTCAAAGACGATGACGTCGATGGGTATCATTAACTAATGGCTCATCGTTCATATTTTCGATTTATGCTTTTAATTTGTGTTCGACTGATTAATTAGAATGTATACATTGTTCATTACGGCCACGTGAAGGGAAAGACAATGCGGGGACGCGCATACATCGCTCTCTGTCGTACATGCCTCCGAGATAGCAGCGCTCCACGTTTTTTCGGCCAATTCCGCAAAGAGAGGCTTCCGAAAGAGGCACGCTTCGGGGTATACGGAATATACGGGAGTGCCCAGACCTGTATATACGACCGTGTCCGAGATTGAATCTCGGCGGCGCGACCGATCACGGATCCGGCGAAGTATATAAGGCGGAGCGCGAGGCCC
>OX632366.1:14378605-14398005 GCA_951751655.1 Ophion costatus | reverse complement strand
ATTATCCCAGCATAGCTAATCGCTTAACACCTCTTGCGACTCGCGTCGTTATAAATTCAACGATTTCGCATGCTCGTAGGGCCTTGCGCGGAAAAACTGCGGTTAGAAGCTCCTCTGGGTATGCACGTGCCGAATTATAAATGACAAGAGCTCGGTTAATTACATTGCCCATTATTCTCGATCGAAATAATTCAGGATAGCGAATACCCAATAATTTCTTAAATTCCTTACTTCGTAATGTTCACCCACAAAAGTTCCGAATTTTTTTAAGTCCCGTAAAGACTTTTTCCACCCACATCGTCTCGTTGTCCATTTTGAGCCTACCGAGGATGAGATTGTTGGGTCGGAGACATCGTCAACAATGTATGCTTGCTCCGCTCCCTTCTGCATCTCTCTTGCTCTCTCTTTCTTTGCCGACCACTTTTGTTCGCAGCGATAATAATTAACTCGATGACGATAACGTGGCTTGGCACGAATAGGATTGCAATCTTAATAGCATCACGCCACTTTATGCTACAGATTTACACACCTCGGATAGTCTCTCGTACCCTCGCCTTACCGCTGTGACGTGTTCCACTTTAGTTCGCCCACAGGGTAGTTGGACATTTTTTCAAAATTCTTCGAATATATTGTGACCAAGAATTACCTTATAGTGTTTCTATCGATCACTGTGACCAACAAACGTGTTTCAAGTCGAAAAAACAACTTTTCGCAGATGTTTTTTCAATCAGTTTTGTGGAGAAATTAATGGCGATTGGTCTTTGTCACCGGGCAAGTACAATAATACCGCATCGCGGAGACTTAATACTCGCTTGGGAGGAAATTTGAAACTGAAAGATGTTTGTTAGTTTTCAATTTGAACGTACGACAGTCGTTGATTCCAAATGACGTCGGGAATTCCTGGCGTAATTTTTCCAGGTACTATCTTGTAATTCTTTACTACGTATGGTGGAGCTTTCGGTAACTTCGAAATATTTATAATAATATTATGTTTATATAATATTATAAGTTTATTTTAATGTTATTTAGTATATTTAATATAATGAGTATATTATAAATAATATATCAATGTATATAATGTGTGTGTGTGTGTGTGTGTGTGTGTAAAAATGTGTTTAGACATATTTTCTTTTTTTTCGTTAAATTCAGGACAAATAAAAAATAAACCATTTCAGGCCTGTCGAAGCCGAATTGGAAATCACGAAATCAATTATAGCATCGTTGGACGATAAAATGATAAAAATGTTATTTGAAAAATATGATTAATTCGAAAAGAAATAGAAGGAAAGATGGAACCGCGATGAGACTAGTCTTAAAAATCATAGAATGGGTCACTATATTTTAGCACATTTTTTCAAAACAAAAAATAATAAAAGCAATCATTTTTTTACAAAATAGTTTTCGTTGTAGAAGAAAAACACGTTGACATTGAAAATCGATAACATTTTTCAAACTTTTGACGAAAGTATGATTTAAAATTTTAAAAAATTATATAATGACATTTGTCGATATCTCATATAGTTCGGCAGGTTGCAACGTTTAAGCGGTTTGAAAAAATCCGAAATCGACATATTTTGGAAAATTATAACTCCTAAATGAGTAGAGATATAAATCTAAGAATTGGTGTGGAAATTTCTCTCATGGGGTACAATTTTACAAAAAAAATCAGGGAAACAAAAGATGTTGTCGAGGTCACGGGCTGAATGATATGGCGTGGAATTGCCCATATATATAATATATTGTGTGTTCATAAATAAATACAATAACACAGTTTATGTTTTTTTGAATGTATCTTTGATGAATTCAATAGAATTAAATCGAATTGATAATATATTCACACACATATATATATATATATATATATATATATATATATATATATATATATATATATATATATATAATTTATAGACATGAATAAATTTAATCTATTACTATAATATAACACATGTTATTGTTTTTTTACGTCAATACACTTATAAAAGCCCACGTTTAAATTGAACGATCACGAAAAACGCCCTAATCTTTCAGTCATCTTCAAATGGTCGTATCTCTGCGACAAATAATTGCAGGGCACTTCTACGAAAAGGCCTTTCGAGCTCGAACATTCTAGAATCTTGTAATCAGTAATTAAAAACTAGTCAATCTCCAGCACACCCTCGGTTGTTTGGGTTAATAAGCAGACGGGGAAAAATGGCAAAAGTTCGCATCACCCTTGAGGTCCTCCACCCCCAGAAGTAATTATTTCGGCCAAATTGAATATATAAATGCCGTGGATCAGACGTTTCTCTTTAACCTCGCATTTTCTTTAATTGCCTTGCGACAATTGTTGACCGAGTTATTTACGATCGAAGTGAAAAAAAAGCCTTTCAGAGTGTGGCCTTGAAAAATCGGGTCTCCGAAAGACCGTGGTGTAGCCTCGTAGGTACATAAATAATCTTTTATATAGAAGTATGTAGGGTAGCCAGCAAATGATCGTGTATATAGCGTGGTCGAGTTGCGTCGCGCCGGTCGCATTAACCGACGATATATTATCCGTACCGTTGGTCCCAGACCGCGAGAACGCACACCATTCAACTATTCAGAAAGCACGCGCGAGCCTCTCGCGTCGTGGAAAAATGGTAAGCGATCACGGAAAGAGGGAATTAGACGAAGGGCATCATCAGCCGCACGACAGGACGTGCAATTTTTAACTTTGCTTAATTTCACCTCACGGTTCTTTCGTAGCATATTTTTTTCAAACTCTTTTTTTCCTCACGCGCACATCGAGACCTTTGTGTATGCCTCGTTGACGATCGATCGATAGAAAAAAAAATGGCTGAAATTATTTTGCAGACACAGAGACTGTTCTTTGTCAGACTTTGTACGGATTAACAAAGGGTGTCTCAAAATGACCTGACATTTTCATTTATCAATAAAACGTACTATTTATTTGAAAAGTAGGAATATTTTTATTTTAATATAAGATACAAATTTGGAGGTTATTGAAGACAATATCTGATAAATTGTTTAAACGGCATGGACTTGTTTTTGGCATTGTTTAAAAATCGAGACTCTAAGTTTAGAAAATCCTAGAAAATGTATTTTTCAAATAAATCATACACTCATTTTGTATGTCTATATAGAGGGTGTCTCAAAAATGATCTGACATTTTTATTTATTAATAAAACGTATTATTTATTTGAAAAGTACGAATATTTTAAGGCGGTCTGGTGTAGAAGCCTAAAAAATGTGAATTTTGGTGATTTTTTTTAAAGGAAAGAAACAACAGACCTTCTTGAAATTTTTATTGTACCTCAACACACATTTGAAGAGTATAACACTTTTTTTTATTAACTAATTGTCGCAAGATGGCTGAGTACTAAATTTACCATAGTAGCGCCTCGCCGCTGCAGTCTCGAACTGGCGGGAAAGATGATGGACTTAATTCTTGTCTGGAACGCAAAAAGCACAATTATCTTGCACTGACGTATATTTTTGCTGTCGATGAACTGAAAAAACCCAGAAAAAACCGTGGAACCATATTAATTTTCGAGCTTGAACTAAAAAGTGACGATTCTTACCATTTTTCTTTCTTCTTCGTGCAATAAAAATAGTATAAAATGACTTATTATGAATGTTTTTAGTTCATTTAGCATGGTTTTTAATAATCTAGAGAATGAACTTCATACTCATAAATGATGAAAAAAAAAACAAATGAAAACACAATAAATAGGCCGAAAGGCAACGTGAAAGAAAATACAAATCAATGTAAAAAAAAAAAAAAAAAATGTCTATACCATAATTGTTTAGAGACCCTAGGGGCAATTTCATTAAGCATAACAAAAAGCACATGTAAATAATAATAATAATAAATGTTATACCGAAAAAGAATGAACTTTGGTTTGGGTCAATAGGTCAAATAGTTTTTTTTTGCTCTCACGCCCGTCGATTTGTAAGAATCACGAAAACGAGATCGCGAGAAAACGCGCTAAAGTTTTCGGTCGCCCAGCCCGCTCTAGCCGAGCGTTCGCACCTTCTCTCGACGCTTACCTGTTCTCGACTCTGTATCTTCGAAAATACTTCGAGTGTACTTCGAGGGCTTTAGGAACACGTCCTCTAATGGTTAAACCATCGGTTAAAGGGGAAAATCGATTTTTTTACCCTCTATACCAGACAACTGCCTCGATTTTAATATAAGGATACCAACAATCCAGCAAATAACAATTTCTATGCGTTGTTCGATCGTATAATTCGCCATGACCAAACCTCAATTCTTCCTAGCGCCAGTTGTCAAATATTGGTACTCTGCGTTCGCCGCAAAAAAAAAAATGGCGCGCAATTTAAAATGTCAGGTCATTTTGAGACACCCTTAACAAAATGTTTTGCACTCTGACATGTTAGAATTGAAAGCTCATTGTTGTTTCTATTTCTTCCCTCTCTCGTGGCTTTATCCACTTTTTATTCGGATTTATATCAGGAATAACATGTCGAGGCTATCACGACCCTTGTTTGTTACTTTCTTGCTCTCCATTGTTGGGCCTTCGCCCTTTGCTTCGCTCTGGCTGGAAAGAGGAGGCGTGACTCCCTCTGTCACGGCTGAATTGAACGAGTGACGAATTGGTCGGTTTCCACATCGGCAAAAGCGCAAATTGATGGTCCCCGATAAGGGATGTTGTTTTTTTTTTTCAACCGACAGCATTTTCTCGTTCTTCAAGTGTCAGGCGAAAAAAAATGGACAAGAGTTTTCACGAGTTGCTGCAGGTTTTTTTCTAAAAAAGTCTCGACCTTGCTCCCGGCTTGACTTATTTTCACGACTTCTCGATAATTCGAAAGTTCGATAAGACGAAATGGATACGTGATCTTTTTGAGGGTACGAAAGCGAACTTGGATGAGAGTCGGTGCCAAATCAATGGACCGGCTGGAATGATTGAATGGAATCACGCAAAGTTGGTCTCTTTGTCGAATAAAGTTATTGCATAGCCGGTTGGCTCGCATGTCCAACACCGTAATCGTGGAAGTAGCAGAAGTTCCTTTTCGAGCCATTGACTGTAAAAAGTGTGTATTGCCATTGTGCGATCACGCATCCTCTAACACGGTGTCATCGACCCGAATCGACAGACGACGTAATCCCGTGCGGAAATTTGTTTGGGAGTCCCATAGGAATCCCCATAGGAATCCCTATAGGAATATGATAGGAACATCGCGCGCAGGGAGTCCACATTGGGATCCGAGTGGATTCCGTGGTACATATGTGGTTTTTTATTTTTCTATTTTTTATTTAAGCGGAATAGGAACTAAGGAATAGGGGTTGAAAACTAAAAAATCGCTGTATCTCGACAATTAATAGCCCGAGCAAAAAATGTTTCCAACAAAAGTTGTTTGGAATAATAAAATACGTATAAAGCCATGTAATGTCCAACCCCCTATCTTTGAAAATAGCGGCACAAAAGGCATTAGAAATTTCGGGGTTGATACGAATTGAGTACATCTTTGGAAAATCGGCAAAAATATTAATATATTTTTTACGATTTTGTAAATATGTACTGTTTTTCGAAGAGTATATGGCTTCCGGATGGAGGCCGTGTTGATAATCAGCGTTGTGCCGACGTTTCGCAAACGTTACAGTCTGCATCATCAGGGCTGAGAGCTGCGATACTGAAGCTCGCGTGTCTCAGGTATTCCTTATATAATTGCAGTCATATAAGGTGAATATGACCGAACTTTTCTTCGGTGAAAAAATATGAATTTATTTTGAAATTTATTCCGAAAAAGGGCAAACAACAAACGTGAGTGAGTTTAAATTTCCTCTAAGATCGAACAGAAAAGAATTGCCTCATTTCCCGAATGGGTTGACGCTTCTTTGAGTATTTTCATACTAAGAACGCTTCGGGGCACCATTTCGCCTCTTGTCATCTCGAGGTCTGTAAATTCCTTGGTTAAAGAACGCAAGCTTTTTTTACACTCGGTTGCCGTGAAATAGTCAGGAAATTGATTGTCGCGCAAGTTACGGGTACGAATAAAAGCGGACTTGAAAATACTGGCGTCACTCGGAACGATCGGAACACCATTCCATTGGTCGATGTACACACGCACATATACATGCATGCCCATATATACACGTATATTCGTGAAGCTAACGTATATAGTTTATTCAACACGAAAGCTCTGCTTAATCGATATCATTACCCCAGATTCTCGAATGTTTGAAGTGGGCCTCGATTACGCTCGATTTGGACGCAGGAAATTACTTCTCGATAAAACTTCTGGGTCCTGTTAACTTTTTTTATTGCCAGAAAAATAATATTTATCGATCAAAACTGTGAGCTATCGGAGAATGAGGACACTCATCGAGTGTTCCATTTATGTGACGTTGAAGTTTGCATCGTTGGATGCAACGAAAATGGATTCTTTTTATTTGCTTAATTTTTTTGGCCCATTTAGGCTGTGCAAATTACTCAAACGTTTTTACGTATTCTCATTGGAGATTTATCATCTCAATTCGCAAAATGACCTTGGATAATGATCAAATTGAAGAAATGAATAATGGAAAAAAAAATCATTGCATCCCAATGATGCGTACTGCGACCTCATACGTTAAGGGGTCATCTCACTTTAGACGCTAAAAAGGCTATTTTCATGATTTTTTAAATAGGTTTATATCATCAATATTGAAATAAAAGTTGTTACACTTAATAAATACACTTTCGAAATACAAAAAAAAGATTTATTTGGGTCACTATTTATAGACGAAAATGGTAGTTAAAAAAATGTCCTAAAAAATTTGTAAGTGCGCTGTTGATAAAATCTCGGAGATGGATCATCCGAAACAAAAAAATCAATCGGTTTTAGATTCAGTGTGCTATAGCGTATATTATACGATTTTTGACATATGCAAAAATAACAAAATGACGGACATTTTTCGAAAAAACGAAGAAAAAGTTTTTTTTCACCGATTTTGGCGAAAAATAGTGAATGTCAAAATTTAAAAAATCCTTGATATGTGCTATAGTTATAGTTGTGAAGAATATGTGGTTAAAATTTAGTAAGGATCGGTTCAGTAGTTTTGAAGAATTTATCAATATGCCGCTGAAAAACGTTGTTTCGAAAAAAACGTATTTAAAGTTTGTTTGGGTTACATAAGTATATGACATTTTTTAAAAATGTATTTCAAAAGTTTATTTGTAAGTGTAACAACTTTTATATCAATATCCATAATATAAACTTATTTTAAAAAATCATGAAAATAGTCTTTTTTAGCGTCTAAACTGAGAAGACCCCTTAATACACCACCGTGGTGGGCTGAAAAAGGTTGTGTTGATCCGATTTTTTTTGTGTACTAGATTAATTATCTGGGATTTGGAAAAAAGGTATATAATCAACCGTACATTGAACTTATTTCGGGTAAATTTTTTTCACAAGTAAAAAATTAACAACGTTATTGACGTATAATATAACCCCTGTGTAAAAAATTTGGTCCAACGGCCAGATCGATAACTGCACTATGGTTGGACTAAAAGGGAAAATAAAAAAGTTTTATGATCTATATATAAATATAGTTCTCATTGTACGTCCCGTTTTTCGAAGAGAACAATTTCAGAAAATGTCGGGTGTTAAAAGAAATATAATTTTGGGGTAGCTTTCACGGAGGGGGCATGAAAATACTAAATAAAAAAATGGCTACGTACAACTATATCTACGGCAATTCTGCAAGTGTTGTTTTTGTTTTTAAATTGCAAATCAGACAATTCTAGGTAGAGTTATGATTCCGGTCATGTCGACAAAAAATGACGTTGAAGTTTGCATCGTTGGAACGCAACGAAAATAATTATTTTTTTTATTACATACACTTTTTTTACCCGATTGAGGCTGTAAAAATAACTGAAATGTTTTTACTCATTCTTATTCGAGATTTGCGGCCTCACTTTGCAAGAAAGGCTTCAGATAGATAAAAATAAAGAAACGAAGATAAAAAATCATTTCCTTTCGACGTTGCAACGTCGTGATAAAAACGCGATTAAAAATTTCAGTATACGTAAATCGTTGTGCTTCCTGCTGTCACTAAACCTTCTGTAACTTGGTAAATTATCGATAATGTAACTTGAATTTTTTCTTCACATATTCGTACTCATGTATACTTTGAGAAAAGGCCAAAAATCGATTTTTTTATCAGCTATAGTGCCCCCCCCCCTCAATATCCGATATATTCGAAATGTAACAAAGATCCAAGAGTAATGCATAGCTTGCAGGACGATACTAACTACTAAATTCCTTAAGGAGTTACGTGGGCTTCAAAGCCAAAAAAGCATATTTTCTCTATTTTTTTAAACTCAATAAATAAATAATTTTAATCGAAATGTTGAGCACATAAAAGAGCAACATTTCAACAATATTGAAAAAACATTTCATCCAAAAATTTGGGAAATTCAGCCGGCGGGACCTGGTTTCAGAAGACCCTTCAAAAAAGTGTCCTCGTGGTGGTCAGGATAACTTACGATAGCTTTATCTGAAGTTAGAAACCATTTTTATTCTCTTAGTAGGTAAGTATAGCTTGTGATTGACCGAGGGATTTAAAAAAAATTGAATTTTTGGCAGAGTTGTATGAAAAATAGTTCAATTTTTGGTACAATTTACGCGTGTAGCCTTGTCAAATTAGTTGTAATGGAGGAAAAAAACTTCGTTCGACCACTAGCCAATGCTACTTTGAAGAAGAATATAAAATTCCAATAAAATCGGTGCATTAGTTTTTGAGAAATCGTGTCCACCTACTTCAAAAATAGTATTTTGAGAAAAATGCGATATACCTGCGTCGCTCCCGGCCGGCCGTTTCCAACAGGGGGAATTTCCCATGGCTCTCTCTCTCTCTCTCTCTCTCTCTCTCCTAGACTTTTACTCCGATTGACTTAAAACTTTGGTAGAATATTCTAGACATACTATTGTACATACTATTGGATCATAAAATTTAAAAAATGTTTTTGTTTTTATTTTCAAACCCACGTGACCCTTTAATTCCAGCGCATATCCTTGCTAGTCTTTACGTGATACCTTTTCCCATCACTCCCCAACCGCCCTTCGTCGATTTAATCCGCATCCGCCTAAGAACCGCCAGAGCCGATGCAGGACGCTACAATTTTTCCCGTGAAAATTGAGACGGTTTTGGGTAAATGTAAACCCTGAGAGAATAAAATCGACGAAAAGAGGATCAAGTCAACCCTTATTGAGGTATTTGTCACTGAGGTCTCGACTCGCCCATAATTTGACATTGATTGTCTTTCATTTACTCGAAGGTTCGCCGTTCCCATCGCATATGTATGTATATAGAGTAAGGTGGGATAAAAGCGAACGACATGGTTGTCGAAAAAAAACCGGTGCCTATAGTTGGCGTATTCTTGAGGAGTGCGCCACTAGCGAGTCATCAGACCAATGTTCCAAATCCCTGGTGATACACGCTCTTCCAACTGCCAGACACATAAAACGTCCGCCCCCTTCGCGTTGCCATCCACGGAGCTAATCTGCCCCGGTGGACGAGAGCCCTCTGTGCCCGCAGGAGCTTTGAACCCTCATCCAGCTGACTATTTTCTCTGGATGCAGCCTCCAGCCCCATCGGGCATTACATAACCTCGCATGGCGTCCTCCGGTCGTCTCTTTTTCGACATCTCGCGTGTCCTCTTTCCGCCATTGAGTCAGCCTGGGAGAGCATTTTCGCCGTATCGTTGTTCTCAAAATGGCGTCCCTGCAGGATGCCATTTCGTGGCGCAGCGGTTGAGCTATTTGTCACCTTCGTTGTCTCTGGACCTTGGTCGAGTCTTCTCAACTTTCTCCCCTCGTTCTCGTTGCTTCGCGGTAGGATCCTACAGTGACTTTGTTCGTAAGTTTTTAAGCGCTCGAATCGCCCTTCAACACGTATTTTCCCAAAGCGTATTTGAGGAGGCTGCTGAATGGGCGTGCGATAAACATCAAACCCAATGAACCGGGCCATTAACATCTCGTCTACCATCTCCGTAGGGAGTGCTCGCGGAGAATTTTCCACCGACTTATCTAAGTTGAAATTTTACAGCCGGAAAAGTGCTGGAACGGGATATTTTCATTGAAAGCAGGTCATAGCGGTGGGTGCGCAGGAAATATTTTCAACGCTGGCTCCGCGTTCAAATGCTCGAGGAGACCTTTCGAAGCCTCCACTCGGCGTCTCGTGAAGACTCCATCAGCCCCATGACAGAAACAAGTTTCAATGAACGTTGCGTACCAAAGACTACTTAAAAATTATAGCTCACCGATCAACCTGCAGCATGAACGTTGAAAAGAATTTTGTCTCCATCTTTAAGATCGTTCGCAAACCCTCGGAGCTTCAATTAACTTTCACCGTAGAATGGGAAAAGTTTTTGCGTTTGGACGGAGAAAACTTTTAGTATTTCTTCGCGGATGTATGCTCTGCGCAATTTCTTATTGCAGTCTTCTGATGAAAAAAAATGTAATTGCTAGGCGATATGAGAGGGTGGAAGTACCAGAGGATCCCATCTACTTCCGGTTCACGGGGTGACCTCAATTTCATGAAAATGTGACCTCCAATGTGCGGAATCATTTCGCTCGGCCGATCTTTGGTGACGTTTAATTAAAAAGCCACTGGAATTTTTTGAAATTTTTCGGCTTTTCGGTAGTGAAGGGCGGATACACAGGGTTGCACATGTGCATGCAGGGGCTGACTTTTCTTCGCCTGCACTATCCAGGCCTTTGTGTTCTGATGTAAAAAACAACAGAGCCGTATTGCATGGTATCTCCATACATTTGATCACTCGCTCTTCTTCTCCTCTCTCTCCCTCTCTCCCTCTCTCTTTTGATATACCGGTCGGAAAAGAAGAGGTGGTCCGTTCTCCCGGCCATTCGCAATCTTCTCAGAATGCATCTGCATATTTATAGTCTGCTTACAACTTGTTTGTAATGGGATTCTCTCCATCTCGCTTTCACCTCTCTCGTCCCTGCGTTATTCGTGCACAACTCACGTCGAATGAAGTAAATCGCGTACCTGGCAAACCTTATTTCCACCCGCACCGGCCCTGCATTCTTTCCGTCACCCTTCCATTAGCTTCTTCGCCTTTCTTAGCTCTCGGGACATCCATCCGACATTTTCTCACTAGCGGAATCTGAACCTCCGGCCACTTTTGATTATGACGGAGGACGCGAAAAGATGGTGAGAGGGAGGGAGAGAGAGAGAGAGAGAGAGAGAGAGAGAGAGAGAGAGAGAGAGAGAGAGAGAGAGAGAGAGAGAGAGAGAGAGAGAGAGAGAGAGAGAGAGAGAGAACTTCGCAATGAATCACACGTGCGGTCAGAAGTTTCATAGAAAACCAGAAAAAAGAATGCAGATAATTTAGTTATAATTATGTATACTTTTTTCTACAAATTTTACCTATAAATTCTACCACTGACATTTTGGTTTCGGTTTTAACCATGAATTAAGAATTATTTTATACATAATTATTAAGCTATAGATAATTAATTTGTCGATAATTCCAATCTGGTTGAACTAATTTATTTCATTCGCCGTTTATCGATACTTCTTGTCCTACTAGACGTCTTGTCCTACTAAAACTTCCACATTAGAAATATACTTTAATCGATTTATTGAATTATTTCATATAGTACCTTTGTAAAATTGACAAATAGTACGGAAATTTTATGTTTTTGATTAATATTTTAATTTCAATAATATGGTGATATTTAATAAAAAAAAAAATTTGCCTTACTGAAAGTTCCATACTAAGAATATATTTTAATCCACTCATTGTATCACTCTTTATTGCTATCTTCTAAAGCTGTTCAACGGTATGGAAATTTTACGTTTTCGAATAATATTCTTATCTTACAAATATTTTCTATATTTAAGCTGAATAATATTTCCCAATATTATGCGAAAATATTAAATATATTTGATTTTTATTTCCATCTCAGACCCTCGTTTCTAGTTACCGCTCCACAATTTCGAATAGCGAGAAAAAGTCCTTTTATCTCCGGAAAGGCGTTTTCTACCGAACGCTGTCAAAAGTGGCAAAGACATTTGTGGCGAACTGCAAATTCGGTACGAGAACGCCAACTTTCGAGAGATCTAAATTTCTTCTGTTATAACTTCATAGGGAACTGTAACGTCTAGACGAATTTCAGAGGATAGGATAATGGATTCCTGGGGGATGGAGCTTCGTGGCGAAGGAAATTGAAAGACGGGAATAGCCGAGAGGTATTTATCTCTCCGTCTCTTCTCAATACCTTCAGGAGAGATGGAGAGAGAACAGTAGGATAAGTGCACCTTTTATCCGCCCTAGTACCTCTTGCTGGGATAAAGGACGAGCGAAAGAGAAATCGTTACATTTTCGTATTAATATTCCTACGTAAAATCAAAATGCAAAGTATATTCTGTCTGTAATTTTTTTAATGTTCAAAAATTTGTTTACACACTGCCGTTTAGATTTTTTCACAAATTCAGAAAATAAATCAGAAAAATCGTATCGAAAAAAAATGTGTCTGTCTGTTTGCACATTTGCGAGCTTTTATTCCAGTGGTTTATATTCGTGTATTGCATTATTAGTGAATTTTGCTATAATATTTCAATAATCAGCTCACAATATATGATAAATAGCAAAATAAAATATCCAACTCGATATCGGAATATAACGGTTATTTAATCGTTGGACTGGAGTTAATCGCGACGCTGAATCACGATAACGGCATACAGCCAGAATACGAATTGAAAATACAATATGTTCGCACAGGAATCGGCGGGCGGGATGGAAACAAATCATCCGAAATAAAAAAAATCAAAGGCGTTTTTTTCGTGAAATCATCTAATGCTTCGACGAAGAATTTAATAAAATAATAATTTGAAAAAATGGCCGTAGTTTAATGTATAAGTATCTTTTTTCGGTGAAGTTCTTTTTTCGTTGATAAAAAAAGCTATGCACACAAAAAAAATAGTTCGTTCGAACACTGCTTCTGTATATGTAAAAGAAGCATGTAAAATTGGAAGTTGATCGGTGCAGTGATTCTTGAGATGTCGTGGTGACCGAATTTGAAAAAGTTATTTTGACAAAAACGCGTTTAAAGTTCGCCGATTTGGGGAACCTACCTATGAAGTCATATCTTCCTCAATTTTGAGCGGAACGATTTGAAATTTTCGGGGAATATTTTATTTATAAAATTGGAGGCACAAAAAGATCGGGATAATTTGTTGAACTTTTTTGCATTAAAAACCATAAAACGTTATCATGTAAAGAATGAAAATATAACAAACAATGTGTCTCGTATTGCTTATTATATTTAAAAATTTTATATCATAATCTAGCGCGTTTTATGTTTTTTTTTTCATTTGCAAATAAAAAATCGACAATCCGTTCCGATTTTTTGATTTCTCCAATTTTCAAATATGCGAAATATAATGGAAAGTTTCGAATGAAATGGAGTTTAGTCGAGATAGAATTTATATATATAAACACGAATTTTTCTAAAGGTCCGGAAAACTGACTACGTGTAGAAAAGTAAAAAATCAATATTTTCAAAAATTTCAGCCAGGTGAAAGCCCTCAATGTCGTACTTCCTAATATATTCATTTCCCGAACTCCAACGTATACACTTGCGGGTTTTTTTACCTATTGCTCCTTCGAACAGAAGTCTTTCCTATTACGGCCTACCCGCACTTTGTCAATCCAACCTAACGTTACGTTGCGTCCACAACCTCAAACTACAATATACTGCATTTGCCTTAGGCACGGGGAAACTGAGGAAAACCCCTACCGATAAAGACGGACCCATATTCTTCTCATTCTGTCGTGCCCAGACGTTTTAAGGGGGAGGGAGGATAACTGTAGGGAAGGAAATAAATGCTGGTTTACATGATTTTTCATTAAAGGAAAATATGTATTCACCATTTATGAGACTTAGGGTATTTTTGTTACTACTTTTGACTGTTGGATGGTATTTAAAAAATTAATATTGTAAAATTGCGGAGGTATGGCACGGTCTTTTAAGCGGGTTGCGGCGGATCTTGCCAGACGGTGTGACACGTAGCGTCGGATGATTAATCTGAAAAGCACCAACGAAGATTTTTCTTTCATTAAGGGGTACATTAAGGGGTTGCCACTGTAAACGTTCAAAATCAAGCGATTTTTCGCGATCTTTTTTTTGGTGGAAGCACAAGTAGGATAATAATTTTTAACGACGTTTTTACTCACATTTCAAGTAAGCAAAAAGAATTTAAATTAAATAATTATTAAAAATGGTGAAGCTTGAGCCATTCTCGCGAGACATGTTGAATTTGAGACGCTCTGCGGCACGCATTATAGTTAACGCGAATTTGAATGTGTAAAAAAATTCTGTTAGTCTATTTAGTATAGCTAGAAAAATAGGGAGGGGATGTTGAACATATTAATTTTTGTGTAATTGGCTAGCATTTGAAGCAAAAACTCAATTTTCGACAGGACAAAAGGACAATCATTTGTTAATAAATGATGTTGTAATTAACTTATGGAGAATTCCATACGTATTTCTCTTCGAAATGTTATTTTAAAAACGTGCTTGAAATATGGAATGTATAAAAATAAAATTTTTCGAGTTATGCTCTGGTGTTTTGAAAGCAAATTTTTGGCATTTTGAAAAGTCGTGTTTCGAGAAAAACGGTTAATGCCTCGTACACGGGCCGGCGAGCATTTTTTACAGGTACTAAACTTTTCCTCCTTATTCCAGATGGTTCAAAGCACCTCTAAAATGAAAAAAAAAATCAATGTTTAGAAAACTCTACAGTGGTGTTAGCACTTAACACTCATACGCAAAATAAAACACCAAGAAAAAGTGAGAAATGTTGAAACCCGATTAAATAGTACGCTTTGATACGAAAACATTGAATTTTCGAAAAAAGAGGCTACATTCAACAATCAAAAAATACTTTCGTTTTTTATTTTCAAGAACATTGGGCGTCACGTTTTAGACAATAAGATTGAAAAGATTTATACCAAATTTCATCAGAATCGATCGATTAGTTTTGTAGCTATGCGTCCGGCCAGTTTCGAAAATGCAGTATAGAACACCGTGCCATGCCTCCGCTATTTTGGAAGATTGATAAAAAAAATACCATGTAACAGCCGAAAGTAGTAATAAAACATAGCGCAAGATTCAAAAAATGGTGAAGAAATCTTTTCTTTTAACGGGGTATCTCTCCGGAAGCCCAATTTGAAGGGTCCAAATGGTGATTTTCTTGCCAGTAACACATTGGTTGGAATAAATTAATTTTTTCCCAGCATGTTGTATACACGTTGGTGGTTACAATTTAATTTTTGCGGAAGAAAATCTTTCAATGTGTTCGTGGTGCTGCAGTTGGCGTTGCAGACCTCCAGCGGCGAGGCCTGAAACGGCGAGATCTCTACCAGGCTGAAATGTAATTTGAAACGAAAACAAAACGTTTTTTCTTGAAATATATCCAACTGGCTATGGGTTCACGATCCACTTTTCGAAATTTCGAAAAATACGAAAAATGACAGCTTCTCCAGAGGAAACCTCTTTTTTTCTCTTGAAAAACAACATGCTAAAGTCATTGTTATTAACAAATGGTTCATCCAATTAAAAAATGCTATCGTGAACCGAAAATCACTGCTGTTTGAACTTTAACTGTGCAAATTCAAGTTAATAGCGTGAAAGTTACTCAAGATATCAATCCCGTTGTGTGCAGATATGTAGTTTCGAGATAATCGCGTTTAAACTCGAATTTTTAGAATTTCAGGGTCTGGCTGGTCTTAAAATATTCTCGAAAGTTCACACTGTAACCATTTGTAAAAAAAAAACGTTTTTTTTTTAATCCAAATAGGGATACTCCCTCTTTGAAAAATCATGAAAATCAGTAATTGTTTTCTTCGCCCAAAGGTATCTCTCCCATTCAACTCGAGTATTAAGGTAGTCATATCGCTTCACACTAGTCATACCACTGATCATACTTGAGACCTGTACAATTTATATTTTCAATATATGCAAGAAACATAATTTGTAATAACTAAAATTTTCCATTTGTAGACTGATTGATGAATGTTCACATTTAATTTAAAAAATGAAAAAATACCTATTCCAACGATTCGCGAAGTATTTCTAGGTTTCATATTTGGGAACATTGGTACTATCTTCGTCTCTTTTTATTCATTCAGGCCAGTTTAACCTCCATGCTTTTCGCCGTCGATCTGTCAAAACAATGTCAGGTGCGGGAAATGTAAAGCATTGTATTCGGGCCACGACTGGTAATAAAACGTGGAAAATTTGTGTCGGCGAAATATGTCGGTTAAAAATGAAATATGTGTGGAAATTCGAATGAGTGAGATGAGGTTACGACTACAGTCAGCTGTTGCCTTGCTGTCACGTCTCTTTATCGTAGCAAGTGGTATTAAATCCAACACCGGAAGTTCAGATTAAACTTGATATTACATGAAAATTAGGTCAATAAGCTTATTTTTTCGGAGAGCATTGAATTTCGGAGAGCATTGAATTACTACAAGTGTTCTACATGTATGTAAATCTGATTATTTTTAAGAATCTGACGGATTCTCACTATTGTATACACTTTTGTAACGGCCGGAAATTGGGTTTTTGTATGTCGTTTCGGGATTTCTTCGCGAAAGTACGCAATTTTTATTTATTTTTCATGTAATAAGGTCGATAACCGACCTTGAAATTTTACAGAGACGATTATTAATATATTTAGTAAAGCTCTTAAGGCGTTACCCCCACTTGTAGCGCAAAAAAAGGTCTTTTTCATGAATTTTTTAAAAGAAAACTACAAAACTTTTCTAATCGATCAATATACCATCTTAAAGAACACATCTTGAAGAACTTTCAGTAATTTTTTTATTGAAAAATATTACATTGTTTAGTGGCAAATGGCCGTCAATGAAATAATGTTTTTATATACACGGTTTGCGGTGACCAACATTGCGGCGAAGTGGATCATCTGGAAAAAAAATGCGGATGGATTTAGTCAAATATAAGTATAAACTAGTCTTTAATCGAAGGATTTTAAAAAATATTCATTTTTCACAAAATGGCGGACAGTCAAAGTTAATGGTTCGATTTTAACGAAAAAAACGGCCGTTTTTTGGCTATAAAACGGCCATTTTTTTCGAAAAAAAAAATCGAACGATTAAATACTACATTTTTATGTATTAAATAAGCCTGCAAAATTTCAAGAAGATCGGTTCATAAGTGTTCGAGTAATCTTGGTCACCGACTTCAGAAATGCCATTTTGAGAAAAACGGGTTTAAAGTTTCAATTTCGGTTCTTCAATTCACGGATTCTTCTCTTTCAACGCTCATATCTCAGTCAATTTTGTTCGGATCGACTTGAAATTTTCAGGACATATTCTCAGATACTTATACTTCAAAAAAATGCATAAAAAAATCGATTATTTCAAAATCGCAAGTGGGGGTAACCCCTTAACTCGAAGGACCGCCGGAACCGGAGATCCACCAGCCTCGGTGCATGTCTATGTAATATTTTTCAACCATATTATATACGTATCACCGCAGTCACGATGTATACGTAGACACGTAGAGATGTACATGCAGCAACGACAGGGTGCAAAGGATGAGCGAGAAATGTTCCGCCTCGGTGAGTTCCACTGGGCCAGCCGCCAAATTCTCCGTCAAGTGATTTTTACCGCGTTTCTATGCACTCTTCCGCAGGATTCACTTTTCCCCTGCATATTTCACTCTCTTCCTCTTCCACTCGCGTTAAACCTTTCTACGTGTTCATTTTTGTCGGCCCTGCACGCCAATAGTGAATACCACAGCTGCGGTTCCCTTTTACGTCCGGCAAACCCGTGTTTCTCTTTAATGCTCACCGCCTCGTTCTTCCCAGCTAGCAGGTACACACACACACACACACACACACGTCGTAGCGTCCCGAAGAAATTTTTGCGATTTGCGGTTATTAAAAAAAAAAATTAAAAAAAGGAGATTCGCAGTACGGCTGTCACCGCGTCCTCGTTTCCGGTTTCGCGTGATTTCGAATGATCGACTTGCGACGAGATACTTCCTTCTTTTTTAGCCCAATGGGCCTCGTGGTATCCACGGAGAAACAGGAAAAGAACAAGAAGAACAGCGTCGCGTGTCACGATACGTTTCATTACGACTCATAGTCCTCGTGTCGATACTCGTGTATTTCGAGTATCCAGTTATCAAATGGTACCCCAATTTCAAGGCGATCTGCAATCCGCTCCTACTTTCGGCAGGCCGAAGTATGCACTCGCTTATTCGACACTCAACGCAAACGAATGCGCCCATGCACTGTGCTGTGTAGAGCTACATTAGCGGGGTACATATTTGAGCTCGTTTTTTTTTCATTTTTCCCACCACCCAATTCTCTTCTTTGAAGTAAAAGAATGTCACACAAGCTGCGGGAGGTAAAAAAATGTTTAGGCTCAATCCTCCCACAAATCCAAATTTTCATTGATAAATCGATTTTTTTTTCGTTCACTTCTGACCCATGAATTTTAAGCTTTGTCATTTTTAAATTAACCTCACGAAAGCCATAGCCGGTCAATGAATATTTAGTGATCGCACAAGAGCTTTGAAATTTCCCATTTTCGCAAATCTTTTTACTCTTCTCATTCAGAAATTTAGCACTTTTAAAAATTTTCAAACAATTCATCGATTTTCGTTAAAAACAGATTCGTCAAATTTACCTCATACCAACCTAAGAACTATAATCTTTGTTTTCCTAAAATCATTCTTGAAAGCTCTTGCCCGTAGACAAAATTGCACGTCGCTCGTTTTATCGGGTTAGAAGTGGGAGGTAAATTCAAAAAAATCCGATTCTGAAAAAATGAGCGCTAATTGTTTTGAAACTTTTGCAAAGTGTTAAATTTTTGAGTGAGAAGAGAAGAAAAAATCCGCGACGATTGGAAATTTCAAAGCTCTTGAGCGACGACTAAATATTAATTGACCGGCTAGAGCTTTCGCGAGCTTAATTTAAACATTATAAAGCATAACATTCATGGGTGAGAAGTGGACGAAAAAAAATTGATTTTTTAACGAAAACTTGAATTTTTGGGAGGCTTGAGCGACCCTAAATATTTTTTCACCGATCGCAGCTTTCACTACATTTTTTCTCTTCAAAGCAGATAATTGGACAGTGAGAAAAATGAATAAAAAAATATAGCGCAAATTTAAGCCACCCTAAGCTACATGCACTTCCCACGAGATTTTTTTTCACCATATAGCGATGTGTTTCGGCGGGGAATAAAAATATTAGATTTTTTTTTTGGCGTGACTGAAACGTACACATAGTAGCAATTATAATGTGGGCGTGTTTTTACGGGATTGGGGCGGATATTTTGCCACGGCGAGTCTGTGGGAGCGCTCGAAGTAGGCCCAACTGAGGTTCCGTAGGTTGAGTTGTGGACCTC
>OX632366.1:14276105-14373605 GCA_951751655.1 Ophion costatus | reverse complement strand
ATTTTTCACTTATCATTCACTTTTCTTACGAGTACACAGTGGATTCACCTTTATTATTATATTTAAAAAATACCACAGTTTTTATTTCGGTCGTACCACTTTATTTTGTGTATTTACTCGCAACTTTTTAAAGGCCGGTCCGTGAAGATATTTTCTGACATTAAACCGGTCCGTGGCCCAAAAAAGGTTGGAGACCGTTGCTCTAGGGTTCAAGTTGGTTCCGTACATTGGATTCCGATAAGGAATCCCGATTAGAATCCAATGTACAATCGTGACGTTTTAGTATAGGGTTTTAATGCGATGACCCATTGGATCCCTAACAAGCAGTGGGAACAAGTATGGGAATCCAATTGGATCCCTACGACAATTTCTACACGAGTTCCTGATAGGGATCTAATGGATAGGAATCATTGCATTGTATCTGTATACTAAAACGTCACGCTCGTACATTGAATTCCAATGGGGAATCCCGGTTAGAATCCAATGCACGAGCGTGACGTCTTATTGATAGTATATGCATTGGCCCCACATGCTTCTGACGCCGGTTCCATTCCATGTATACTCCAATTGGACCCAATTGGAATCCCATACTTGATCCCACGTCCTGATAGGGATCTAATGGGTCATCACATTGAATCCCTATACTAAAATGTCACTCCCGTACATTGGATTGGATTGGAATCCAATATCACCTTGAATCCAATCCACCTTGAATCCTAAAGGATTGCCACACTATCGAGCAGAATCCGATGCGATTCTTGATGGATCCCATCAAGTCCTATACGCTGAAATTTTCAATCAAGATATATAGATATACAAAATGCGTGGATCTTAAAACGGTATAAATCTTATCTTAAAAAAGTATAAATCGTTCTAGACACTAAATCTTAAAAATCGATTTGAAATTGATGAGGACTATACCTATGTGCGGTATCCCCAACAAATCCCTCTAGAGATATCGGTGCATCTTGCGGGCTTCCACAAAAAATTAGTGCACGGGATCACGAAAGGATACTTTTTTTTGGAAGATCCAATAAATTTCGGTTGAGAATATGAAATCAATTTCAAAAGACGTTAAGGATGTTGAGTCCCGAATCGCAAATGATGATGAAATTCTGAAAATTTGGTATGCTTTTCTATGAAGTATTTCAGAGGTCGTGTAAAAATTTCACGACAATTAGGAAGCTCGTTATTGAACAATTAACATTCACAAATTAAACGTTGTTTTATGGAAACTGATGTAACTTTGCAATAAGTTTTTTTTTTGACCTCTCAATTTTATAATATCTACAATATACTGAAAGCAACGGAAACAAAACGAAGTTTATTGATAATTTTTTTTTATTTCTTTTAAAAATTGTTCTTAACAAAATGTTAATTTTTTAATGACGAGCTTCCTAATCGTCGTGAAATTTTAATACGACCTCTTAAATACTTCATACAAAAACATACCAAATTTTCAGATTTTCTTATCATTTTTTATTTCAACCCTTAAGGAGGTTGAAGTAATGATGATAGAATTCTGAAAATTTGGTATGTTTTTACATGAAGTATTCAGGAGGTCGTGTAAAAATTTCATGACGATTAAGAAGCTATTTATTGAACAATTAACATTAACATGTTTCATAGGGACTCAACATCCTTAATCGGGCTCGTAACCCACTTGGATTCCAATGTGGACTCTCTACGTGCGGCGTACCTGTGAAATCCCTATAGGGATGTGATAAGATCTGGGGATTCCCCGACAAATTTCGGCACGTGTATGTTGGATTTTGCGTAAATCCGCGTGTCCGTTCATACGGCTCGTCCAGCAGGAACAGGTTCGACGATGGAGAAGCCCGTGGTGGTAAATAGATTGGAGGAGCCGGATGTTGGAGAGCCGCAAACACATGCTGCTGGTCTTAAAACGGTATAAATTATACTAGCAGGATTTTACGCCCTAGCCGCCCCTATGTCTCGGATCCATTCGCGAATCGAGTTCTCCAGGGCTTACTCTTGGCCCTTTCATACCTCGGAGGGTTACAGTCCTTTTCACCGTGCAGCCCTCTCGCAGGAACGACCATGGTGGGATACATTTACAGATTAAAAGTAGCAAAAAGCACGCGGATATTACTCTCGCGTGTGCTCTATCCTGTTCTGAAAGCTTCTATCCGTAGATACATATGCGTGGACGTATATGTAGGGTTGAAAAATAGCAATGGCGGAAACTGGTGGTACAACCAAAAACTCACCATTAACGTTACTCTCTCTCTCTCTCTCTCTCTCTCTCTCTCTCTCTCTCTCTCTCTTCTTATGTACATGTACATAACTTACTTCTCGTGATGTTTTTCTCGACCTCTCGTGTGTCTGATGTAGCAATCCTTTTCCACTGACGTGCTCAAATTCTACCATAGACAGTGCTCTTTCACTTCATATCTCGAATATCTCGCAACCATCGCGATCTCTCAGGACGACCCTTGTTCATTTTCTTTTCGCTTGAGTGAGCTTTGTTTTTCCTCCATTACGAGAATTCATTGACCCGAAAATGTACACAATGATGCACAACGTTCACATTCGAATAATGAAAAGCCCCCGAAGTGCGAGGTCCCTTTTGGCTCGGGCAACTGCAGTACGGAAAGTCCAAAGACAAACGTCTAAGGTCCAAACTGTTCGAAGTTTGAGTTTCGACGAATGAACAACGAGGACCTTCCTTGCCGACTACATTGACGGTAAAATTCTCGTCCGTTGACCGTTTACTCCAAACCGCTGATGGTTGAGATGTTCGGAAAGTGCTGGAATGGAAACTTGAATGGGTATATTTTGAGTAGAGGAAGAGCATGTCGAAAGTGGTATCAACTATGATCAATCCAACAAGGAACCGTTTAATATCCGAAACTAATTTAAGAAAGGCGCCACTATTGGTGATGCACTTATGGATTGCGATATTCGTTTAAAACAACGAGCTATGTACATTGTGTAGCGACGAAATAATCCCGCGATGAGCCCTGGGGGGCTTCGCCTGTACGCATGGTGGGGTTGTATCGACAGCTCGTTAGCACTATTCGTGATAGCATAATCGATATCTCTCTCTCTCTCTCTCTCTCTCTCTCTTTCTGTCTCTCTTTCTTCCCATTAGCATGGCCGACATTACCGATACGCTAATAATCGATCCCTCTGCATTTCCAATTATCGTGGCGCGTTGCTATCCGGATGCTTGTTGCTGACGACTTCTACGGGGGAAAGGTGGCGCCGTGGATAAAAATAAAAAGAGTCACCAATCATTTTGATTCTGATACCAACGACATTGGAAGAGAAATCGAAAAATATAAAAATCGTTGAAATTGACGAATGTGCGGAATATATAAATTACTTTCTGTCGACAATTATTTTACCAATTTTGATGGAGCTTTTCGTTGGGATCCAGCCGTTTCGGGCTGACGTTCCTCTGAACTGAGCTAGAGAGCGAGAGGGGGGGGGGGGGGGAGAGAAAGCCAAGAGAATGATCACCGGGGTCACACATGCCAGTGGCCTCCCTAAAAACCCGAGAGGCTATGCAAATCGTAGTTCCACAATGGCGATTTCTCGACGGACGGTAATAGATCGCGTGCCACTTTTTTTTCTCGTCTCCAAAGCTTGCTTATCAGCTAAAACCTCTTTCCGCCCTCAATCCCTCTCTGACCGTCCTCACGTTCCATACATACACATAGACGTGAAGACGCAATACGATTTGTCACGAGAGCGAAAACGTATGGTAACGACTCGAATTGCAGTTTAGGTATTATTGCATTTTTCCTGGATAACAAGCTTGAGTCACGTTTCATACGATTTTGATGACTTCTAATGGAAATTGAGGGTTCCGGGGGAAATGAATGGCGAATTCCTATTCAGGGGGTAAATATAAATTAATATGGACTTGTAGAAAATAAATGTTCAATTCAATTTGTTTTTCGATCTCGGCGATAAATAAGTTGCTTCACCGAGTCACTGGTCATTAGTTTTCAGTTTCCATTTTGAATGCCAGCCTATACTCATTCTATTCATTAACATTTGCTCTTCAAATTGCCATTCGATTAATCAAGTTTTAATTTTTTTCGATTTTTGGGAGAATTTCAGAGACGGACCATCGATTTTTGCCATTTTCTCCATATCTCGTTCCTCTTTTACGGCCATTTTTTAAGTATACTTTCCAGAAAAACTGAGTGGGTTATCGGTACGAATCCAACGGCGTTTTACAAGTCTATGAACAACTTTTTCAAAACCTCGCTACTAAATTTATGTGACTCCAATAGAACTGACGCTACGGCGTTTTGAAATATTGTGATTCTGGTGATTTTGAAAAAGTGGCCAAAAAGGGTGACATTTTTTTTCGACTTTGATCACCTTTTGGAAGCTTATTTGATGCGAAATCTCCCGCTGATTACAAATTTCACGGAGTTTTTATCCAAAGCCTAAAACTACACTAGAAAAATGCGGAAAACGCGCTTTCATAGATTTATATCGGTTTTAATAGAAATTGAGGATTTGGAAAAAATTAATGATGAATTCGTATTCAGGGAACAAAAATGCGTTGATACGAACTTGCAAAAACAGTATTTGAAGTCCAAACTTTTTGTCGCATCTCGGCCAAACAAAAATGTTCTCTCTCGATCGCCGCTCATTTGTTTTCTGTGTGGATTAAGAACTCTACTCTGCGCTCATTTTATTATCATTTTATATTCGAAATGCTTGTTGATTCATCGCGTTCCGATTATTTTTCGATTTTTGGCAGAATTTAAAAGACGGACCATCGATTCTTGTAAATTTTACCATACATCATTTTCGGCCATTTTTCAAGTGGACTTTCTGGGAAAACTCATTAACTTATCCGGATAAATCCAACGGCATTCTCTTAGTCTGCCAAAAACCTTTCGAAAAATTTATGTCCCTCGAATAGAACCCATGCATCGGTTGCTTTAAATTTTCGGATTGCGGAAAAGAGGCCAAATGAGTCGAAATGTTGTTTTCTCCTGTTAAACTATTTCTAGGCTCTATCCAATGAGAATTTTTTTACCAACTACGAATATCACGGAGATTTTATTGAAAGTTCGAAACTACGGGTGCTAAATTCGAAAAACATATTTTTCTAGCCTTTTTACGATTTTTTATAAAAATTCAAACTTTGGGAGAAAATGCATGATGAATTCGTGTTGTCGGAGGGGGGGGGGGGGGGGTGAGGGTCAAATATACATCAATATAGAAGGAAAAAAAAATATTATCCACAAAATTTTACCATCTCGACCAAAAATAAGTGACTTCACCGACTCGTCCTAAATTTATTTTCAGTTTCAATTTGGAATTCCGCTTTGCGCTCATTTTCTTTGTATTCGTTTTCTCTCCAAAATGCTGATTGCTTCATGAAGTTCCGATGATTTTCCGATTTTTAGCAGAATTTCAAAGACGGAGCATTGATTTTCTCCAATTTTTCCGGACGTCGAGCGAATAAATTCCGCGTTACACCGACGAATCAAAGTTGAAAATTCACCGAGCATTTTCCCTCCCCTTCGCTACCGACAAATGCGTATACAGTGGTTGGACGAAAGTGAAATTGAATCAAAGACGAAATATCGGCTTGTAAACACATCTCAGGTATATCGTACACGCACCCACGCGTGTGCCCTACAATGCACATAAATATCCGCCACCGGAATCCTTTATTTTCGCACCAGAGCGTTTAAACGTCCTGCTGGGGGCTGCAAGTGGCAATAACGCGACCTCTTCCCTCCCTCCCTTTTTCCGTCCTCCCACTGCCTCTCCCACTCTCTCTCTCTCTCTCTCTCTCTCTCTCTCTCTCTCTCTCTCTAGCCTTCCCTTACCGAAGGGTTGTTTCGGACCTTGCGGCTGCTGGATTCCCTCCGAGGTCCTCACGTACACACACTTCGACACTGCCTTGGGCTCGATCGCACACGCGATCCGGCAATTATACGAGACTTACAGGGTAACATGAACCCGTGGTCTTATCGTGCCATACCGGGGCGCAAAGTGAAATTATTCCACGTGAATGGTACCTTACTGATATATAGCGTATCGTGCTCGTACATTGTACCTATACACTCACCGTGCAGAAAGAAGTAACCAAAAAGGAGCGTCGGTCACCTGGTGGATTTCATAAATTAACGAGATACGCAGACGCAAGAGGAGACGTGATGGTCCACTGGCAGCGTTACACCCAGATTCGCGATCAATTAAAGATGTTGAGTCCCTATGAAACATGTTAATGTTAATTGTTCAATAAATAGCTTCTTAATCGTCATGAAATTTGTACACGACCTCCTGAATACTTCATGTAAAAACATACCAAATTTTCAGAATTCCATCATCATTACTTTAACCTCCTTAAGGGTTGAAATAAAAAATGATAAGAAAATTCTGAAAATTTGGTATGTTTTTGTATGAAGTATTTAAGAGGTCGTGTTAAAATTTCACGACGATTGGGAAGCTCGTTATTAAAAAATTAACATTTTGTTAAGAACAATTTTTGAAAGAAATAAAAAAATGTATCAATAAACTTCGTTTTGTTTCCGTTGCTTTCAGTATATTGTAGATATTATAAAATTGAGAGGTCCAAAAAAAACTTATTGCAAGGTTACATCAGTTTCCATAAAACAACATTTAATTTGTGAATGTTAATTGTTCAATAACGAGCTTTCTAATTGTCGTGAAATTTTTACACGATCTCTGAAATACTTCATGCAAAAAGATACCAAATTTTCAGAATTTTATCATCATTTGCGATTTGGGACTCAACATCCTTAAATTCTTGTCATTTTACTGAGGCAAGAAAAAAATCCCGCCTGCATTACTCCGCAATCAGAAGATGTAGAAAACTTGGTCACTTTCGTTTGGGTATTTTTGCGTGTGTTTGGGTTTGTTCGGGTTGGTTCGTTTTCCCTAACGAGAGGGTCTATTTGGATTTGCTTACCTTCCCCAACGAAAGCCATCTTTCCTCGAGACGAACAAAAAACGCACCTGCTTTACTCTACAATCCAAAGATATAGAAAAATTGGCCACGTCCGTTGGAGTTTGTTTAGGTTTGTCCGCTTTCCCCAATGGAAGGGCTTGTTTGGGTTTGCTTACCTTCCACAACAGAAAGCACCTTTTCTTGGGACGAGAAAAAAATGCACCTGCTTTACTCTGCAATCTAATTATATAGAAAATTATGTTTCAGTTGGGTTCGTTTGCTTTCTCTAATGGAATAGTTTGTTGCGTTTGTTTGCTTTCCCTAACAGAAGGCACCTTTTCTCCAGATGAGAAAAAAACACACCTGCTTTACTTAGAAATCTAGACATATAGAAAATTTGGGTTTGTTTTAATTTGTTCGCTTTCCTGACGGTTTGAGTTTGGTTGAGTTTGTTCGCCTAGCCTAACGAAAGGCATCGAATGCAGTTTGAGGTTTTTTTAACGATAGACTGGGTGATACGCTTCAACCTTCAGGTACTTGATACCATGCCGTCACGATCGGCGCGAGCGATGACCCAGTTGAAAATTGCGAGAGTCACACCAATAAACTTCATACGGTTGGAACTTCGTGAAGAAAGATGGAGTACAAGTTTGAATATGTCAAGGGTAGACGAGAAATATAATCGTCTTTATGCAGTCCTTTTGATTCAACCGCAGATCTGCTTGCAAGTCAAACTCTGCCGAAACTCCTCGACCGCGCGTTTGTTTTCCTATTCAGTGGCGTTAAGCATCGCACTATCCAACATTGTCCAGCTGTTCTTCATTGGGTTATCGCAGCCGTGCGTTTGTACGTGTATCGGATAAACTCCTATCATCATCCTCGCCTCATCGTTTTCAGAAATCACCCGTCGGATGGAAACTTCGACGATCTCTCGGTCTCGACTAAGGTATACCCTAGCTAACTCCGTGGCTTTCATCATCCAAATTAATTAGCGAGTGAACGTACAGCTGAGCGCACGTGTATTCGCTGCACTGCAATAAAGTTGCACGACTGCTGCGCAACACTGTAACGATCCTCCCACATTGGAAAATCAAACGATCTGTGTCTATACCGCGTTAAACCTGCTTACGATTTTTGTACAATCCTCGTTATCGTTCAGCAGAATTATTTGCTGGAGAAGCTCTGCGCAAGCGATCATTTTTCAAGCCCTTGTATAATATTCCAACTTAACAATTATTGCAGGCACGTGATACGAGATTCGTACAACAAGTGCACGCATTGCGAATTTCATTGATATTTTAAGGGATTACGTCGGTTTCGAAGAAAAAAAAGCATATTTTCTCTATATTAAAAAAAAATATCATATATTTGTTATTTCATTCAAAATGTTGAGCACGTAAAAGAACAATATCTCAAGAATATCAACAACAACAAAAATCCAAAAATTTGGGAATCTCAGCCACTAATCAAAACTCAAAAACTAATGCACCGACCATTGAAATTTTGCACATGTTAAAATAGCATTGACTTGTGATTGAGCGAAGTTTTTTTCGATTACAACAAATTTAATAAGGCTATACGTAGTATAAATGGTACCAAAAATTAAACTACTTTGCATGCTCTGCTAAAAATTCAAATTTCAATCTTTTAAATGGCGATCGTTCAATCACTAGTCAATGCTATTTTAAAGAAGTGTGCAATTATTCAATAAGATCAATGCATTAATATTTGAGAAATCGTGGCCACAGTTTTTTTTAGAGCCTTCGGAAATCAGGTCCTACCGGCTGAATTTCCCAAATTGTTTAATGAAAATTTTTGAATTGTTTTTTCGAAAGTTGAAATGTTGCTCTTCTGGGTGCTTAACATTTTGAATAAGATAATTTGTGTATTATTTTTTTTAAATAGAAAAAATATGCTTTTTTGCTTTGAAACCCACGTAAACCTTTAAACAAGAACGGTTTGCTTAGTTCGGACGCTGTTTTTTTCAAACTCGTAAATGAAGAATAAACCTATTGACAGCGCAAATAAATGTTATTTGCCATTATTAAAGGTGATGTTAATTTTTGATTATACTAAGGGACCATTTTATATAATTCCTATTAATACATGGAACTAAAGTAGAGAAATAAGGGCTGTTTTCTACATCGCGAAAAAATATTGTTAATTATTATTTTTTTCTTTTTGTGCTACTGAAGAAAAATTCTCTTGAGGATATTCTTTCCCGGAAAATGCATTTTGTTAACGCTGTCGATTATGCTGGTTTTTGATTATCCTGCACGAAGGAATCATTTTCTATAATCCATTATACCAAATAAAAACGAAATATCGATATAAGGCCTATCTTTTACATCGAAAAAGTATACTTCATTATTTTTCGCTTATTTTTTGCAATTGCATAAAACTTCTCATCGTGGTATCATGTCCCGAAAACTGATGAACATTGTTGCTGTAATTTCTAATAAAACATTTTTGAAAATAGCGAAATAAGCGCTATTTTCAACACCGAAAAAAATGTATAGTTATTTTTCTCTTTTTGTGCTATTGCATACAATTCTTTTAAGGATATTGTTCTTCGGGAACCTATGAATATTATTTTGTCAATGCTCTCAATTATACTAATTTTCGATTATACTGAACGAAGCAGCCATTTGCTATAATTTATGATGACTAATTAAAATAAAGTTTCGAAATAAGGCCTATTTTTTACATCGAAAAAAAAGTATACTTACTTATTTTTCTCTTATTTTTTCCATCATAAAATCCATCATGAAAGTTCTCATCAGGATATCGTTTCCCGGAAACCGATGAACGTTATTGCATTAACGCCGTTAATTCAAGAGCTTCTATGTGCGGACAATTGCACTCGCGGATATATCTTCGTTTGCAAATCTTTGCGAGAGTTCGTAACAGGGAATACTTCCTCCTCGTCCGGTAGAGATCGTGTCGGCATTTCTTAACGAGGGTGTGCTTTTCAGTCGTTAGCCGATCTGTATCGGTCTAACCATGGTGGTTAAAGGGCGGGGGCAAAGGCGGCTTGGCGACAACGACGAGAACAACCTTCGAGGCCCTACTTGTACATCGTGCTCATATGTATATGCGTGTATGTGTGTCGCGTACTTTGCAGATTTTTATCCGTCGAAATACAGTCGAAATTTGTTGCGTTTCATATTCGTCCATGTTGGAGAGTACCTTCAACAATATAATGATACTCTACTGTGTTAGAAAAGTTGACCATTTTTCGAATTGCATTTCCAAGCAGGACTTCGATGTACTTAATGTAGAAACGAAAATAAAAATCTTATCGAAATACTTATAATTCTTTGTAAAGATACTTTTCCGTTCTTTCTGATTTTTTTATAAAAAATAAGAAATTATTTTCTATAAGATTCTATAATTCTTAAACATGATTGTCTTATAGAAATCCGAAATTAATTTCTATAAGATTCTATAGTTCTTCTAGAGAATTTATATGAAAATTCCACACTCGAGATTTCAAACGCATTTTTCTCGAAATGTCGTTTTTCAAAACGGTGTACACACTCAAAGAAAGACTTTTCACGCTACCCGTCTCAAATTTTGATAGAAGATTCTTCACGCCATTCTTTATCTTGCTATGGAAGCTCGTTTTAATCTTCATATTTTTTAACGAAAAACTGTCGACAAATAGGCTAAATTCGATACTTTTTTTTTCAAACCGCCGCCATTGTGTCAATTTTGATTTAAAAAAACCTCCATAGCAAAATAGCGGCCGTCATACTGATGAATAATCTTTAAAAAAAATTATTTTTGATAATATTCACGGCCACAACCGTGTACACCGTGAGGACTCCTTTTTTCGAAGACATTTTCAACCGTCAAGAAAAATGCGAAAAAATGAAAATAAACATTCAACAATTTATTTTGAATGTTTATTTTTATAGAATCTTAGAAGCGAAGGATCACTGCCGATGAAAAGTAGATTGTCTATAACAATGTCAGTAAAAAAAGATTATGGTTGAAGCGCGGGGCGTTTGCTCAGACGGCCGCAAAGGCTGGAGGATATACCCAAACAAGACTATGCCCTATATCTGGTGGAGATGGAAAGGAATTGTCTATTATGAGCTGCTACCGCCCAACGAAACGATCGATTCGACCAATTCGATTATTGCTCACAGCGGGCCAACTTAAAGTGAGCAATCGATTAAAAGCGGCCGAGGGGATAGTACGATATCCGGGACGTCAAGTTTTGGCCGTCGGTTCTTGATATTTAAAACAAAATAATGAGAATTTGAAGAATAAAAAATTTTCCGTTTCGGCTTTGTTACGTAATTATGAGCGTTTTTAGCGGCAATTGGAAATACGCCAAAATTCAACTACTGTTGTTCGCTCATGGGCCTTTTCATCTTAATTTTATTGCAAATAATGGAGATTGACTGGGCGAGCTTCAGAAAGTATTAATTTGTTTGGGTTGTTTAGGTTTGTTTAGTGGTATCATATAAAAACCACTAAACCTAGAATTTACATGATTTTCAACATGAATTCCGAAATTATTACGGTTTATTTATTCATATTCTCTGTTTATTTATAAAAATAAGAATTTTTCCATATAATTACTACACCAAATTACTAAACGATACATTTTCCATAAACTTAGAGCCTTACACGTCCGAGGAGGGATGAACCGTATACTTTTAATCCCTCTTCGGACTCCTAGCGATTAAAAGTACTACTCTAAAAGTTTACTCTCTATCTGGTCGCACTTATCAATGATGAAAACAGGGTGGTGGTATTTAAAATACATTTTTGGCTTCTGAAACACTGTTGAAACTACACATTTTCAAGTTACCTTGCCTGATGTTCCTTGAAATGTTCAAATTCGAAAAAATCGTTATTTTCGATAATTGTCGAAAAGTTCTTATTTGAACGCAAAATAAGCGAAATATGCACTTTTACCACTCTTAATATTGTGTTTATTTTTACCCGATAACCCTGAATGCACCGTCAGATATTGGCGCCCCGGATATCGTAATTTGGCCTTGGCCCGCATCGGCGAATAGGAAAGCCGTAGTGTTTCACCAAGGCAACGCTAGACGACGCGTTTTTCTGGTCACCCGGAAAAAGTTATAGCAGCTTGGATGGGACGCTGTGGTGCATCCACCGTATAGTCCGAACCTGGCACCTCCAGACTGTCCTTTGTTCCGGGCGCTACAGAATATCTTGAAAAAGAAAACCCTCAATTCCCTAAACGTTCTCAAAAACCACTTTGGATGAATTCCTTACCCAAAGATCTCGGGAATTCTATAAGGAGAGATAATGAAGCTCATGGAGAGATGGCAGAAAGTCATTAAACAGGGTGGAACACATGTAGTTGATTAAAATCACTTGTTTTGATAAAAATCTACAGATATTATACACAAAGTGCAATTATTTCATGGCATCGAAAATGCAATCAGACGTTTCGGTCAATAAAAAACAGGTACATGTAATTAATATGAGTTGGCTTTTATTATTAAAAAAAATGTATTGATACATTGAGATATATAATTGGATTTGTTTGGGTTTGTTCGCGTTTGTTTGTATAATAATTATTGCAAATTTATGTAATATATGTGTAATATACGTTTAAATATAATTTAGTAAATTATTAACAAGATCAGAATTAGGTGGGGGAGGTCATTTTTCAACCGATCACAGGCGTTCAGCATATCGCAGCTCCCCCCACTCTACTACAACACAGTAGAAGTGGAGTGGGGGTAGCGTTATATTCCTTTGACATCCAGCTAACCCAGACCCCTATACCCAGCCTACCTCAACGCACATGTACAGTTTTCAAAATATTTTCAATGCTAATATTTTGCGTTTGAAAAATACTCGATTTTCGCTACGGAATCATAGACCTAGTAGATTGTGGATCGCCCTGTAGCATTCAATGTTTGTGCGTCTCTCGTGTCGGGCATCGCTCGAGCGAGTCTTTTAAGGGTATCATTCTAACCGCCGCGCCATTCAAGCCGGGGCGTTTTATACCTAGACAGCAAAAAGCTCACGCCAAAGGTAACCTGCCTTCCCTTTATCAACATCGGTGTCTACCTTTTGAACGAGTGCTCCCGTATCGCGTTTTGGGGCAGAACGTCGGTTTTTCTTGTACATGGATCTTGCACACACACACACACACACGCGTGCGTGCGCGCGCACACATATGAGGTGACAGTTACAAGGTGGCCATGTTTTTTAAGGGTCTTGCACGGAAATTTCCTGACCGAGAAAAATACGATTTTTGATGGTTTTTAAAGTACTTGTCGAAAAAATATAACGTATTTTTATGACGCGTAGTATTTGCCAGAAAAAATTGGGCATCTTGCGAAAGCATAAAAATGCCATTTGCAGTACAACATAATTCAATTCCGAATGCGAAACATTCCTGAAAAACTATTTTGTGCAACCGGTCGTCGAGAATAAAATGATAGAACACGTATTATCGAAAAGATCAAATCTCAATTTCATAAATGGAGATATAATCCGAAATATGCAATATAATGTGAAATATAGAGTATAAAATGTTTAATATGTAAACAGTTTTTTAGTCGTGCGCATTCGGACTTTAATCATCGCCATTCTGATGAACTCAAAATGCAATGTTTATTTCGTTCGAGAAAGCGCAGTTTTTTATGGCAAATACTACCCATTATAGAAATACGCTATATGTTTTTTAAGAAGAATTGAAAACCTATGGAATATTATGTTCAATATTTCAGTCACGAAATTTCCGCGCCAAACCCTTGAAAACACAGGACTAGGATAATTTCCACCCCAACTATATATATGTATATGTATATATATATATATATATATATATATATATATATATATATACACATTTATAGAATGCGCCCACTTTCGTCCTTCATACGACGTGCCGAACCGGCACGTTGCGAGCATGCCTACCGCTAATTATACGGATATAATTATTAATAAAACTCCCGTGACCCCGGAAAGCTCACGAGCTAACGAAACCGCACACCTACAACGATACCTCGCCTTGCTGAGCTTGCTCTCGCTGGCTCTCAACCCTTCAAATACACACGTATACATATCACTGGAATACCCGTAATTTTCGCGTTTTTCATAAGTGGGTTTCGACGTGAAAGGTGTGCATAAGTATACGTACACGCTATGCCGAATATGAAAAAGCTGCAGCCTTTTTTCCAGAGTACAGCGTGACTCACGAAACGCGCGGTTCGAGTAAAAAAGACTGACTGATAAGCTGAACGACATGTTGCCACTGGGTCTTTTGTGACTCGCGAATGTGCTATTATTTGTAAAAATCCGTATCAGGTGTACCCGGTAAAGTTATGGTTCGTTTTCTTTTTTTTCTTTCGTTTCAAAACTTGAGACATGTTTCAAATGTCCTCAATGCACCATTTTTCGACGCAATATTGAAAAAGAACATTTCAGACATTTGGCAAAAGACATTTAGCAACAGAAATTTTGAAAAATTCCTGAGGTAGGAATTTTCTGAAATTTCGGTTGTCATAAGTGTCATGGTGACGATTCCCTAGTATTCTCCTAGACTAAAATGAAGATTAAAATGCGCGTCAATGCAAAAACAATAAAGTGATATGAACTTTATATACTTCACGATCTTGTTTTTTTTTTGCGGTTGACTCGACGTTTCGTCGTCCCTTTCGCAAAAGGATTTTTTTATGACGTTTGCATCGCTGGACCACAACGTAAATTAATTATTTTGAATTAAAACATTTCTCTTGCGGATTCAGGCTGTGAACATTACTCGAACATCTTGACGTGTTCTTATTAGATATTCGTGACCTCAATTTAAAAAAAAAACTTTTGCGTAATGATAAAGGCAAATAAATTAAAAATAAAGAAGGATCCCATAGTCAAGCAAGGAACCCCCATAACTTCGCTGTGATCGCCAGTCCGTCACAGCCTCGCAGTTTTTACAGCTTTCAAGCTACACGCGTGCAGTATTTCAAGTCGGTACTTCAGACGTTGATCTCAATTAAAATGTAGCCAAATCTTGAAAACAAGCATTCTAGGCTTTTTCTCCATTTATAAAATGGGAGGCAAACTTTCTTTTCGCGCACCGCATTGAGCGTATAGGCCATCATTTTCTAAAGAATTTGAGGTTCTATTTAACATTTTTCATTTTCAAGTCGCGTTTGCGGAGTATCGAGCTTTAAGTATACATTGCCCCCCACCCCGCCCAGATGGAGGCGTTTTCGTTTTGATAATAGCCTCATCCGGTTTTCGATGTAAAAAAATAATTTGCCCTAATTTGGGTGTTAGACAATGTCTTTCTTTTCCTCACTTACGCCGTGTCCCGTAATGTATACGGGCTGCCGTTCATCCTCGTGGCTTCCGCGAAAGGTGCGACGGCGTATTACCAGTAGGCTCGTAATTTTCACGTTTTTCATAAGTGAAAGAGGCAACGTATACTGTGCGGTCGATTCTCATAGCATGCACGCAGAGATGGCTAGTGAGACCGATAAAAAGAGAGAGGGATCGATTGATTGATAATACTATTATGTCCTTATTAAACTCTCGGGAAAATACAAAATTACAGATGAAAAAAAACAAGAAAAGTAAAAATATCAACAAGAATAAAAAATTTCATGTAAAACAAAAATAAAAAATAAACGGACATTTAAAGAAATCAAGGAATCATCAGAGTGTAACGGGTCAAAAAATAGCTGGTTTTCGTATTTTTTCTCGATGGTTAAAACACGCTGATCAGTCTGACTTTTTTATGGCAAATCAAATCACTCATGAAGAACACAAAATAAATTTTTAAACGAAAATTTTTACATTTTTTTAACGATTTGATATGTCTTCGAAAAAAGGCGTCCTTACGGTGTACACGGTTGTGGCCGTAAATATAACATGAAACAAAATCTGTAACAAGATTATTAATCAGTATGAAAGCGGCTATCTTGTTATGGAGGTTTTTCAAAAATCAAAATCGACAAAGTATCGGATTTAGCGTATATTTCGACAGTTCTTCGTTAAAATAAAATATAAAGATTTAAAAAAGAAGTTTCTATAGCGAAATCAAGAAAGGCGTGAAGAGTGTCGTGTCAAAATTTGAGACGGATAGTTTGAAAACTCTTCCTTTGAGAGTGTCCACCGTTTTGGAAAATAACAATGCGAGAAAAACGCGTTTAAAGTTTCGAGTGCGGAATTTTCATATAAATTGTCCACTCACGATCAATCGGCGACGCCAGGTCCATGTTTATAACTGTCCATACTATCGGATAATACCAAAAAATTTTTTGAAAATTTACACGTTCATGATTCCTTAAGCTTTGATATAAAACAGAAATGATAGAAATGAGGAATCGATATAATGCAAAAATAATACAATAATAACAAAAATTAACGGAAAAGGATTTTCCATAGAAACAAAAAGAATATTTGCAAGTTGTAATACGATAGAACATAAAATATAATAACAAAAAGTAAAAATTTAAGCAAAAGACAAATAATTTTGTAACCTAAATAGTTCATTACTTTTTAATTAATCTGTCACAATCACAAAAATTGTTCTACAGTATTCAGTTTTGTGTTTCAATCACGTAAATTGTTGATTTTTATTATTTTCTTAACTAAAAAGATTAACATAAATATTGATTTTTATTATTTTGTCAACCGAAAAGCTCAACAAAATAAGGTGGGACTAAAGAGAATGTTAACGAAAATTAACAAATTCGAAACTTCCAGAAAACAAAATGACCAAGTTCGCACAAAAAATAAAAGAGAGAGAGAGAGAGAGAGAGAGAGAGAGAGAGAGAGAGGGAGGGAGAAAGAGAGACAGAGGGAGAGAAAAGGCAATGATTCTCTTTCTGGCGCTCCTCCACCGCATGCCGATAAACCTTGCCGTAGAACCGTTACCGCCCCTCAACATACATTACACGCGTGCTGTGGTGTATGGCTATGGTCGCACGAGATCGCCCGCACGTATATAGTTTGCCCCTATATAGCACATAAAATATGTAGGTATAGCGCATAAAGTCGCCCGGTGCGAGGAGCAAGCGGTAAAAGTGAGCGAAAGTGGATGATTCTTCAACCCTAATCTTTTCTCTCCAACTCGAAATGAGCGAAGGGTGAGATGAGACTCTCGTGACATTGATTTCCAGGCCACCTCCCAGCGCGCTGCGATGTTTCGCGGTGAAACGAGAAATGGCGTGAGAAAGGAGGGAGTGTGAGGTACGAAGGGATTGAAGATCTGGCGAGAGTGAAAAAAAGCGAGGTAAATCTGGGCCTGCAATCTCCCGGCGGTTTCATAGGAATGGGACCACCCGTTTGTATATGTCGATAGAGAATGGGAGAGGCACCGAAGGAGTGTGAGAGAGAGAGAATTCCGAACGAATTTCTCTGTTATAGCAGAGCGTGCCCCCTCTCCAACAATTTTCCGCTCGTCCTTTTCCTTCCCCGTTATCCTCTATTCTCTCGTTCACTCACGTTGATTATAGCCAGACTGCACGACCGAAACTATACAGAAGAGCGAACGAGAAAGAAGGGATATTCGGCAAGTATCGATTTCGGATATCGATCTCGTACAAACTGTAAAAGCTCCCAAGCGCTTCGGTACCCGCGACGAGGAGCGTCCGGTGAGGATCCTGTCGTCATACAGGAGCACTTGAATTTCAACTGCTACCTATTTTATCTGTCTTTTTTTACCACCCTTGCCTCTTGTGCATATATCGTTGAATTATTCGATCGTTCAGACTGACCGAATTTTTCGGACCGTTTTTTTGTCCTGTGGGGATTTCTTTTTCATTTATAATCCATTGGCTTCCAAGCAGATTCCGTTTATAATCCATTGGCTTCCAAGCAGATTCTGACCCAGTACCCCTTTTTGGAGTACGATTTACCGAGAGACTCTTCTACATTGAACCAGCTGCTAAATTGGACACACCAATCTACTTTGGTTGTGATTTACAGCCGTATAGTGATAGGTGACGAATAATCAATATTTTGGGGTTCGAGGAGCGAGAGGTCATACATCATCTGATTTCTCGTGATTCCCTTATGATCCTCTTGCATATGAATGAGGTGATCCAATACTTGAACCGAATTAGAGGATCCAAAGAACCGTCACTGCACTAAGGATGAGTTCAAGTAGAAATGTTCAATATTGGTCAGACTGCGAAGTAGTCCTACACCAAGAGGAGTGCAAACGTATCGATTTTTCTTTGTGGATAGTGCTAAGATGAGCGGTTGTCAATAAATGTAACAAACGTCTCCGCTGTCAGCGCTGAACGAAGGCAACATCCAACTTTGAAATTCCTGGCCGTGGTACTCAGGAAGCAGGAAGCAGGAAGCAGGAAGGGAAATAAAACATAGAATCGAATATATGCCGGATAGAATTGGTCATTACAGTTTCGAACCATCTCCAACATCAGAGACCGAGTCACTGATGTTGAAGTCTTATATCTTTGAGATGTCGGGAACACTGCAGCCCAATGGAACTTCCGGTTGGCCATTTCCCGGGCAGTACTCGTTCGATAAGAAAAGTCCAGAAGATAGCTCGGGGAAGATGTATGTACGCGGAGAAAGGACAGAAATGAGAAAGAATCGGGAGAGCTTCGAATCGTTCGTTGAGGTCTCGACTAAAGGTGTAATAAATTATCGCTTAACGGAACGCGCTCATTTTATAAAAGAAAATAATCGATTCTTCTTTTCGAGGAAACGAGTGAAAATCTTAGTCAGGAATGTCTTTTTCGGGTCGCAGAGATATTTGGAACTTTGTACAATGCGATGCCAAGGAATCGATTTAAAAGCTGGGAAATCAACAACCAACGAGTAACGGATCGTTTTTTTTTCTCGGCCAGAGTTTGACTATACGCTGCTTTCCTTCCTTCGGGATTTTGATGTTCTCCTCTCTTAGGTCAGTGGATCAATGTACACATATACACATGTTCAGCTTGGATACAGAGGAGTTGAATCGATTCGATACATCCTTCTACTATTATACCGTTTACCTCCTTTTTCTCCACTGGGGTGCACCTATATACTCGGAGTCCCGATAAATCCCGAAGTTATTGGCAACATTCGACGGCAAGAGATCCTTACAATGGGCTATATTCGTGACACAAAAAAATACGTTTCCCCAGTCAAGATAAACCGAATAAGAGATGATTGTCATGTAATTGATTTATTTGATTTCTCCAATGAGACCTCTTGTTATTATTGATTTTTTCGATAAGACATATGTGCATTCTCGCTCGTTGAACGTTTCATCTTATTCACGCAAATGGCACAAGCGATGATTTCCAGCTAATTGGTTTATTTGATTTTTTTAATGGGAATTTTTTTGATTTTTTTTTCAATAACGCATATGTAAATTTTCGCTCGTTGAACATTTGATTCTATTAAACGAAATAGGACAAGAGATGATTATAGTTTAAATGATTTTTATCATGAGACGTTTCTTGATTATTGATGTTCTCAATGTGGTGTTTGTGAATTTTCGGTAGTCGAACATTTAATCATATTCAACATAAATGGAACACGAGTTGATTAGCATCAAATTGATTTTTTTTCAATAAGGCATATTTAAATTCTCACTTGTTGAACATTTTATTTTATTGAACGAAACGGGACAAGAGATGATAATCATCTAAATTATTTATTTGATTTTTTTCATGAGACATTTTCTGATCATCGATTTCTTCAATGAGGTATTTGTGAATTATCGCTCGTCGAACATTTTATCCTATTCAACATAAATGGAACAAGAGATGATCATCAGCTAATTGATTTATCTAATTTTTTTTCAATCAGGCATATGTAAATTCTCGCTTGTTGAACATTTGTTTCTACTAAACGAAACGGGGCAAGAGGTGGTTATCATCTAAATGATTAATTTGATTTTTTTCATGAGATTTTTTTCGATTATGGATTTTAACAATAAGAAATCTGTAAATTCTTGCTCATCCAACGGTTGATCGATGGGGATCGATTTCTTTTCTTCAAATAGCAATTATACACTTGCAAACCCTTACGTGGAATTTCCACCATAAGTGGTAACTTTTCTCATAGAGAGTACGTTACCCGTTTGTACAACGACCCTTCTAAAATGAAGTAAAACTTTAAGGAGCTTTTACATCGAGCGGTACAGCGTAATTTATCGCTATTCTTCGAAAACTTACTCTCACCGCAGGCTGAAACCAGGACCATCCTGTCGTTCCTCAGACAATTACAGAGTGGAATTCAGCGCCGAGGATTGCGAGAAAATCTGTTTTTGACTGAGGTAGCTCAGCTGCACGAAGACGATGTATACTGTCGTACTATCTTCTTCCTTGAACAGTCATGCATGCGTATAGTATTATGGGTTATTATACGTGGCAATAGTTTTGCACACAGTACCATCCCAGCCTTGACATGAAAATGGGCCAAAGTTTCTCTTTGCCCGCTGGCGCTCACACAGTCCTAGATTCGTCTCGTTCAAAGTATCTACACTGCAGCATTAAAACGATTCTTCAAGAAATTGGGGACAAGAAAAGGAAAAAGCACTCGGGCGTAATGAAATGAGGAGCATTTGTAGGAATCATTCCTCCGAGAGTACATTTAATGATAATAAAATGAAGAAACTTTGATGACGTTTGAATGGCACCATCGGGATGATACGAAAGTTTACAGCGATTAGTCTTCATATTCGCTGCTCTAGAATTCGTGTCAGGTAAGACATCATAGTCGCGTTACATCATTGTATAGAAAGGATTTATTATCCGAAAAAAATCTTGACGAAGTGGCCACTCCAATATGGCAGCTTTGACGTCAAGGTAGGAATGTTAGATATGCACTACCGACTTCAATAACTTGTGACGAAAAGCAAGTATAGATGACTATCGGTAAGTATCAATTTTCAGATTGAAACCGAAAAATGGCAAATGAAACCACAATCTCATTTTCAAATACTTGTCCAATGGCTTCTCTTCCAATGGGAAACGCAAAAAAAAACTTACCCCCATTTTACATGTAGTGAAAAAACCAAGATTTTGCCACATACTGATAGAGATTCCCATCCGAAGCATCAATTGTCAAAACTTCGTGCATCCAAGTTCAAAGCCGATTGAACCGTGAAGCTCTGATGACACGATGAGATTCCAAAGTACCTTATTCCGCTACCAAACCCTAATAACGGGAAATTCATCGTTACGCAGTCGCGTGCATTGATTTGTTCCATCTCACAAATCTGTGTAACTCGAGAGTAGAAATTTCTCCACGAATTCACCTCAAAATAAAGCAACGCAAAGATTTCGACAAAGGCATTCGGATCTAACGATTCATTCGGAAGTTACCATCTCCCTTCCTCTCGCCGGGCACGTTTCAGGTATAACCCTGTGCAGTTGGGAGTTGCCAGCATTGAAACACGATGTCGAGGCCATTGCGACTATCAAAAGTGTCAATACACACGGGGCTAGGGATCCGAGTATTCCGAGCTTTCGAGGTACACCAGTCGGATGCTTTTACAACCACTTCTGGCAACCTCCGCTTAAGCTCCCTGCTCGCGTGCATCTCTCGCGACTGGATGCATTCTTCAAGTTGCCTCCTCTAACTATGTACTTTTCCGATCGTTAAGGGATTTCCTCTCGACGATAGCGCCCGAGATTCCAACAGAGGCAAGAGATCCTTGATGGTAAACCGTTCTTCTGTGAATCCCACGCTTTGATTCATACGTCTACGCGCGTTGACGTTGTTATTTGGATTTCATATTTACCACCGTATCGTGTCCCGCCCTGCATTCTCCATTGGTACACTCCTACCCCGCCTCCCTCGCGTGATCTTTGTGCCATATAACTTTGGAGTACACTCCTGCGAGGAAAGTTGGGCGGGATGTATCTCGCTGACTGATCTGCGCTGGGGACATGTTGATCAAATATTGCATAATTTCATGTCAGTGCGAACGTGCAAGAGCAATTGTGGACAGTTGAATTTGTGGTGGAATGTTAAGATATGAAGATTACATTTATGTGGGGATGCTGCAAATTTGGAGAATGGTGCCTAATTACTGGCAATTAGCACGACAGCTGAACAACCCATTGATAGTTTGAGGGAAACTCACGAGTGAGCTGACTAGTTTCTCTCTTTCTCTGGCCCTGACTCTCTCCTCTTCAATCCCCGTCACTCGATCCCTGGTTTTGGTTCTAAAGGGCTACACTGGTGGAAAGCGCATTCCGGGACAGAGTTATTTTGACAGAATTTTGGAAGCCACGGAGAGTTACCTACAAGAGATCCGCCACCATCTCGTTGCCACGTGTTCCGTTTGTACCCTCTCTCGCACTCTCTCTCCTTTCCTGGGTGCTTCTCACTGCCTCTGTTACTGACGATGATTCATAAAGGTGGTCCGTGGGCGAACGTTTCGACTAATTGCCAATATTCACATTCGCGTAGGCATTGCTTGCCCTTGCGCAAACAAATACCACTGCAATTAACGTCATACGCTTCCCGGATGTTTTGCGAAGTTGTTTCATTATTGTTGTCGTTAAACTAAATGGATTATTCATGCATGTACCTGTAAATATAGATTTTTTTGATCAGTTTTTTTTCCAAGATAATAGTATTGCAAAAGTAAGTTAGGAATAAATAATGATAGATGAGAAAGAATTGTTTTATTGATAAATAATAAGAAATAATGTGAAAGGAAATCCAAAGAAGAGTAGATTGTAGAGCGAAATGATTGAGGAAACGTACGATATCCGAGCGGTTGATAAGAATAAGGTCGAAACGGAATAGGCGGTCGGTGCATATTTTTCCCTTGACCTGGGTAAAAACGTCGAGATTCCAACCACCCGAAGACATTCAATCGCTTTTCTCCAACATTTCCAGAACTTCCGAACATCCACGTGGTGAGGTAATGGCGTGCGAGATGTCCACTGGGTCCGTTCCGATCTTGGGCGAGGGACGAGTAGGAATCTCGTCCAATGATCGTGAGAAAGAGCCGGGGCAAACGAGATTCTAGCTCTGAAGTCACCACCTGATGGTTCATAATCAAAGAGGCTGATCGGTGTTCTTGGTTTTCTTGGCGGCACTTCCGGCTGCCGGGAGACCAAGCTTCGCATATATCGGAAATTCTATCGGTTCATTTCCCAAGACCTCGGTGTCCTCTCACGGAACCCCCTTCGACAAGCTTATGGGGGTAAAATGATTTTCCAATAAGCATTGCTTCCAACCTCGTACATTGCTGCCTCAGCCTCTCCTCACGTCTCGCACTCTCCTCTACTCGCTGCTCCTTTTTTCTCATTGGCCTCGGTATCGCGAACGACCATCCGGTGCACTGGAAAAATATTTGCTTCCAACAGCGGAGGTCCAGCAACAGCGTCCTTTCCATAAAGCGATCTCTTTATTCATGCGTAGCTATGAGCACATACGTACAGCGTGGGAATACATCGATCCTATCGGTGAGCGTGATGTCGCACATACTCGGAAGCGATTCTTTCTCGATTGAATTGTCATTTAAGTTTTTTGTCATACCCCTTCAAAATTCTATGTGGTGCACGGGAATAATACTATTGATGTGAACTATCCTCAACTGTATATGAAAACTGTATAGACTTTCTCATTGCTCATAGTTATCAAATTCATTTTCAAAATTTAATTTCGATTGGGTTTTTAATTTTATCTGCTTAATTCAGTTCATTGATATCTTTAATTGAATTTTTTAATTTAATTACATTTCTAAATACCTTGAATTCAACGTTTCAATTTAATTGCATTTTTTAATATCTTGAATTTAATTGCTCAATTTTATTGCATTTCTTAATACCTTGAATTTGATTTGTCAATTTAATTCAATTTTTCAATATCTTGAATTTACTTTTTCATTTTAATTGTATTTCTTAGTATCTCAGATTTAATTTTTTGTATTCTATTTCTTTTACATCCTTTAATTAATTCAGCTTCTTTGACTAATTTTATTTCTTAATTTCTGCAATGAAATTTATTAGAGTCAATTTTTGAAGTAAATTTCAAGTAAATTTTTTCAATTAACGATCACTGACCGATATCGGTAGTGTTATAAATGTGATATATATACATGCCGATTTGACGTTTTTATTACGAATCCGGATTTTATCGTCTGCCTATAAATTTCGCGAATTGAAATCGCGAAATGGCCTACGCAGATCGAGAATACGAAAAAATATGAACCAATTCATTTCCCTTTCAAAACGTGTATATAATAGCCAAAGTTTCCGCGCCCCCAAATATTTTTCCTCGAGACTTCGGTCTTCTCTCTCTCTTTCTCTCTTTTAATCGTTTTTCCTGCGGGTGCGCTGAAACCAGCCTCCGCTATTCGACGATAGTTGTGTACGTCCATATAAAATAGAGAAATGGATGGTCTGCCGAGACAGCCGGCCCGGTATACACCAGCAAACCCTCTCACATGTACACCGAGGTGAGAGGGTGGCTGACAAGGAATGCTCGCCGTCGGGGATGGCTTAGAGCTTGTCGTTGCACCATTCCACTTAGTAGGCTGCACTGAAAGCGCTGCACCGTAAGAGCCACAGGGGCTTCTCTCTCGCTTCCCCTTTCTCGCTCATTTGTTTCTCTCTTTCTTCTGGCCCGACTACGCGACCGGGGCACGAGAACCAAGGACAGGTTGAAGCTTAGGACGACTCCGGAACTCGGAAAGAAAAGTTCGTATAATAAGTATGGTCTGTGGGTGTCTGCGTGTCTTCGTGTGCACTTATACATTTGTGATATGGCGGAGACGCTTATTCAGTCTGGTTTTTCACTTCTCTCCCCCCACTCCACTCCTCTGCGGCCTGAAACTTGTGAAAAGATAGGAGTGGCCGACGACGGGGTCGAAACTTAAATATTTATTGGAATTTAAAAGTTCCCTACTGCCTCGGAGTATTTAAGAGTTTGCTCAAGTATTAAGAGAGGACAGCATCAACCTCTCGCTCTCTCTCTCTCTCTCTCTCTCTCTCTCTCTCTCTCTCTCTCTCTCCCTCTCTCTCTCTCTCTCTCTCTCTCTCTCTCCCTCTCCGGCTTTCCGGTATAGTGGTCCACCAAACTCTTCACGATGAAAGCTAATATATTTCTTCGTATATATATATATATATATATATGTATATGTATATCTTCTACGAAGCAAAGAGATTGGAGGATGATCTGGCCAAAAGCTTTTCGAACTATAGTTAATCGACGTCGATTTTTTTCCCACACGATATCCTGCCCCATCCTCTTTTGAATCGCGAACCAGAAACGAATAATTCTCACTTCACGGTTGAAACGTCTCGGCCGAGGGTCCAGCTAGGATTTTCTCAAGACGAGTGACAAATACCAGACGCCTTCTCGATTGATCGGAGTATCGTAATATACTTCTTGTACCGATCTGTGAAATTCTCGATGAAAATGTGTAATATTTCAGAATATTCGGAACTATCGACTCGTTCTTTTAGGTCGAATAGAATGTGATCTTGTTTCTTCAATGGACATATTACAGTCAAAACCTGCTTTAAGTTTGAACGTATGATACGCAGTAAAAACTAATTCTGACTAAACGCCTTCATTAGGAATACTTTTTGCACGGTGAAAACTAGAATCAATGTTTACAAATCCAAATAAGTCCAAACTTTGTCCCCATTTGGCAACAATTTTAAATCATCAATTTCGGTACAACTAGTTTTTGGAACAAACCGATACCTGAGCAGTCCAACAAACCCAAACTTCGACCTCATTCGGAAACAGTTTCAGCTGATGCTTTATGCTGGAACTAGTTTTTGGAACGAACTCAAACAACCCAAATAACGCAACCCAAACAAATCCAGACTTTCGTCTCATTCGAAAACAGTTCGTATTGATCCATTTCGTTAGAACTAGATTTTGGAACAAACACAAACTTAAACAACCCACTAAACCCAAATTTTGAACACATTTGCAAAGAATTTCAAATTATTTACTTCGTTAGAACTAATTTTTGGCGCAAGCTCAACAAACCCAAACGTCCACCTCATTCGGGAACAGTTCAAATTCATTTATTTTGTTCGAAATAGTTTACGAAACAAACCAATACAAACAACTCAACCCAATTCCAACAAAACAAATAATCCAAACTTTGACCTCATTGCGAAACAGTTTTGACAGATCGGTTTCGTTAAGACGGGTTTCTGGAATAAACCGAAACAAACAACTGAAATAGCCCAATCCAAACCTAAACTCAAAGAACCGAACCTAAATCCAAACAACCCAACAATCGCAAACAATCTAAGCAAACTCAAACTCTCATCTTATACGAAAATGGTTTTATCTGATTCATTCCGTTGGAACTAGCTATAGGAACAAACCCATACAAACAACTCAACCCAAACCCAACAAAACAAAGCAAACCAAACTTTAACCTCATTAGGAAACAGTTTTGACTGATCCATTTCATAAGAACTACTTTTTGCAAACACTCAAACAATGCAGCCCAACTAGGCCACCCCAAACCCAAACAAATCCAAACAACCCAACTGACCCAAGCAACCCAAACTTTGACCGCATTCGGAAACAGTATCAACTGATTCATTTCGTTAAAATAATTTTTTTTTAGGTACGACGATTTCTAATTAACACTTAAATTTATTTATCAATAGATACTAATTTTTACTAGCGAAAAAGTGTTTAAACTGAACACCGGTTTTAACGGTTACAGACAAATTTATGTCAAATAAGATCTAAAATAAGTAGCCCAAAAATTACGGTTCTGGTAATGATGCAGTATTGTCAAACGATACGTTGCAAGGGCCAGAACCGTAATTTGTGTCTTAATTATTATAATACCGATATAATTACATTACGACTGAACCGATTCGACAGCATGACTTTGCGAGGTAATTCGATAACCGAATCGAGTGCCCGTACGATTTAATGTAGTTTGGATCGAAAATCTATGGCGTAGTAGAAGTAAAACCCGGGCGGTAAGGCACCTTCTTATACCTGGTTTGTGATAAGCTTCGGACTATCGCAAACGCGATCGTATCCCTCTGGCCATACGGATCTGAAGAGATCGTGAGTGCGATTCTGGATTATAGGATGAGGAAAAAGGGGGGACGTGAACGCGAGTGCAAAACCAAAGGGATGAGAAAGGAGGAGAACTGTCGAGAGGAAAGTTACTCCCTCAAGACAAGATCCCCAAGAACCCACGTCAATTCGTTGATGTTGGAGTAAATCGGGAATGGAACGTCTCTAATTAGTGAATAACGGTTGATGCATCGAATGAAAAATCTTGAGGATGCTGCGGGACGATGTTGTATTGCCAGCTTCGGTAAACCAACTGTTTCGAGAGCGTCTCGATTGTAACTCGCACAACTTGGAGGTAAGCCCGGACTCGAAATAAACTCCTTCGCTCCTCCGGAATCGTCTGATCTTGCGGTCTGATTCCATCCAACGACGGCCCGAGACTTTCCCTCTAAAATCTACCCTACGAGATATAGAACTTAGTCTTGTCTAGCCGGGCTAGTATCAGATCACGTTCTTGCAAAAGACCTGCCAGATCTGGAAATTTCGGTGAAATTCAAGTTGTCAAAGGTAACACCTATGCCGAAGCGATGACGAATTTCGTTCAAGAGAGATCAAGCTGTGCGACATCCGTTGGCCTCGATTACGCAAAGAGAAAAGTAGCTGATCGATGATCATCGCGAGAGGCACATGCCTCGATCGATCTCGCGATCGCGTAACTTGCCCTAGTTTGATTTTTCTTGCACGCCAGTCGCTCGCTGACCCGCGACAGAACTGCCAATGAAAGTTTCGCCCGGGCTGTAATTCCGGACAACGGCTATGAATGCATATGCTTGTATAAATGTGTTTCCAAGTATGTGCGTGTGCGTTTGCAGATGGCAGCGGGCGACACTGCGCTGCATTGGCCCCTTGGGAAATAAGCGCGTCTACGCTTTCGTATATGCCGTCCCTGCACATCTGCAGCATTGAAAAGAACGACGCTGTTGGGGAGCTCTGCTTTTCTCCACGTTTTTTTTTTCATCCATTTTTTGCTCATCTCCCCTCACGACTTGTATGCACCCACACCCAGTATTGGATCCTCAATTGGATCTAAGGGAATGTTCATACAGCCACGACTGTTCGAAAGAGCGCGTCAGATGTTGATGACATCAACAATATAGTGATGGATTCATTTGCTTGGAAAATGCGGTAAAAGGGTATAAATCGTAGAGAAATTGGGACAAATACTGTTCAGGAGAATACTTTTTTTGGCGTCCAAGCCTAATGTCCAAGATATTCTCAAAGATGTATAAGATTCTTACAGAAACGCCACTATGGCGATATGAATTGATGCATCGTCATTTTCGTTTCAAGTTTGTGTGCCGTATATGGGAACGAATCATTGATCCATTGAAACGTGATGGTACTTTTAATTTGCGATAGTTTTCGATGCGATCGGGTCATACGTTGCTTCACCGTCACATATGATAGGCAAAAGGATAATAAAAAATGCTAGAGAATATTTTACGTTTCTGTGTGGATACTTCCTGCACAAAGGACACTTTTTGACAAACGCTCGTAGTGAAATTCTGTTTGTTTTCTCATTCGATTTCTCTAAATCGAATGAAAAATGATGGATTTATACACTGTAAAAAATTTCTGTATGAAAATTAATACACAAGTATAGGAAGTTTTTATGCGGATACCGCTTATGAAATTTCAGATACGACTTTGAAAATCCAAAACAGGTTATTTGAAAAATGAAAGTGTAGCTCCGTAATATTAATATACTTGTGCGTTTGAAAAATAATGCACGTGTAAAGAAATAATCACATCCAAGTATATTGAAATCAAGAACCATTTGGTGATATCAATATACGAGTGTATATTAAATTCAAGAACCATTTGCTAATATCAACATACGGGTGTGTATTAAAATTACTGATCCTAAGTATTAAGTTTATTTCAGAAATTGATAATTAAGCCCACTGAAAATGTGACTCGTATTTATCCTCCTCGACGGGGGGGGGGAGCTAGAGATAAAAAAAAAGGTGATTTTTGTGAAATTTCTTTCTTCAATACCTGGCGGCGTAAAAAGGGAAAAATAATTTCCTTCCGGAAAGGCGAGTTCAAGAACTGCGTCTCTGGCGTGGATATGGAGAGGTAACGAATTTGTGACACTCTCCGACGCGTGCACGAGTTGCAAACGCGTCTGTTTTTCCCAGGACGATCGTAGCCGGTGGCCGGGTTATATGCCCGACCGAAGCTGCGAGTGGCTATGGGAAAGTGCGGAACAAGGCGCCGTCCCTCGGACGCTACGCGAACTACGCGCGACCATCGGTCGTCGCGAGCGGCCGAAGTGGGTTGAGCGCGTTTTGTATTTACAATACTCTGTTTTTTGTATTTGAATTAATATACCACTGTTGTAATCTTTAATTTAAGGCACGGGTTAATGCAATACTTTTTCCACAAATTTACAAACTTGTCTTTGAAATTCCATGTTCCATCTATTAAATTCTATATCCACGTTAGAATTTCATGTTCCTATTTTAAATTTACGATACAAGTGTTTCAAATTTAATTTCATCTACTGAGTTCGTAAAATTCAATTCTTTTGTATCTTAAATGTATTGTAAATTTCATATCTTTTTTTACAGTGTAATCAAAGGAGTATGTATTAGCTTAAAATAGAATATATATTTAGCTACGATCTCCATCTTTGAGTAACCTAAGTATCCTTTGAAATTCATCGATAGGATTTACCTTGGATATGAATGTTTCAACAAAACCAGTAGCCTGTGATATTTATCACTCAAGTTACATGTAGTATTTAGATTTAGCATTGAGATTTAGTATTAAGGTTTGTCTTTCAATACTTAGTATTAAAACTTAGTATTCAGTATTTAGTAGACTCAGTATGTAGTAGATTTAGTATTGAGATTTAATATTTAGTATTTAAATTCAGTATTAAATATTTAGAATTTAGATCTAGTATTTAGTATTCACGATTTACCATTCAGTATTCAATTATCAGTAAGTAGTATTCAGTATTAAGTATATTAGCGTATGAAAACATCCTTTAACATTTATCACCACGATTAACCGTAAATATCTACGGTCAAACCAAATGAGTATCTTTCACTATAAAGGGTGTCTCAAAATGAACCAACATTTTTAATTGCGTGGATTTTTTGTGGCGAACATAGAGTACTAACAAATGGCATAGGGAGTATTGAGGCTTAGTCATGGAGAATTCCACAATCGAGCAACGCATAAGCAATAATAAAAATGCAGGCGTAACAATGCAATTATTGCTGACGAAGTTTCATGTTCGTGTCATCTCGCGCCGCGGCGATGTCTATTGTTCACTAAGATCGAGCGATTTGACGCCATTGGACTTCTTTCTTTGGGATTTTCCGAAAGGAAAAGTATATGCCAATGATCCACAGATCATTCCGGAGCCCGAGCTAACAATAAGACACCCCATTAATAAAATTAGTGCGCCATCGTTCCAAAATGTCACTGGAAATTTCGTCAAAAAAGTGAACGCTTGCAAACAGGGACGAGGCGGCCATTTATCGGATATTGTTTTCTACACATAATCTCCACGTTTGTACCTCAAATTAAAATAATAATATTTGTAGTTTTCACATAAATAATACGTTCTATTAATAAATGAAAATGTCAGGTCATTTTAACACACCCTTTACATCATTCAACCGGTCGGCCCTCCTCAGGCTATTTCATCCCGGAATAAGATTGCATCTCACTATCGTCTACGTACATGCCGATCCATACTTTTTCCATTTTTCGCAGTAGAAAACGGACCATGCGGTGGAAGATCCAAGTGAAACAATGCAGCAGATGAAGGGGACTTGAATTTCTCGTTTATACCCTACTGGTATTTAAAAAGATTGATGTCCCATTTGAGTATCTCTCTATCCGCGTGAGCAAATAATTCGGTTTTACGCTACTCGTTACGAAATAAAAAGCTATGACACAGTCGTCGATGCGTGAAAGCGCTTGCATCGTACATAAAAAAAGGATGAAAAAAAGCAATTAATTACTGGCCTCTCCCCATGCCCCGACTCGATTTCCGCCAGCTCTCTTTCTTTATCGTCAGAGCGTGTCATTATGCATGCGCATAAATACAGGACCATACTCGCATGCCAGTGCATCTGTGTGTGCGCGTGCACGTGTGTGTGTGAGGGTGTGTGTGTGTGTGTGTGTGTGTGTGTGTGTGTGTGTGTGTGTGTGTGTGTGTGTGTGTGCGCGCGCGCGTGCACGTGTGTGTGTGAGGGTGTGTGTGTGTGTGTGTGTGTGTGTGTGTGTGTGTGTGTGTGTGTGTGTGTGTGTGTGTGTGTGTGTGTGTGTGTGTGTGTGTGTGTGTGTCATATATTAAGAGCTAGAGGGGCGCATCGATCAACGTTTGAATCGTCTGTACTCTCGATACAAGTAATTCGCTGTACAGCCATACGCGTTGGGTGCTGAAAGACAAAAGGGCCTATCCAATAGCGTTCTATACTTGGATGACGACCTTCTGTGTACAAATTCCGTTTGAGCATAATACCGGAGATATTACGTTCGTGGATGTCTGTGGGACGTGTACGGGTGTGAAGTGAACGATCGCATCACGCTCGAGCGAGGAAAGGCGTCTCCTTCGCGTCAGCGGGCTCTCATCTCTCCGCACGGCTAATAATACACCCCGTTACGAAGACTTTGCACGGCGAAACTAGCTGGGTTTCCTCCCGTTGGTACCCACCATTATAACGTACCACGTATTACCTACGTATATATCGGGTATAATGTTTAAGGCTAGAGTGAACCGACAACCGCCTCGTTGAAGACCACTTCCGCCGCCCTATAATCGATTATGACGTACCCCTCCTGCAGAGACATACAACGAAACTTTTCGCCTCGACTCGTAGCGACGAATTTTATCATTTTCTCTGCTGGCTCAAATCGATAGGCTTAACGAGACGAGACCGAGAATTCGGGAACGGCATTTCTTTTGCATATTGCATGGGAATACTGCCCAGCGATTTTTGGGCAATTTACATATTGATTAATCGGTTTTGGGATATTGGAACAGTAGTTCTGGTTACGGATTTCGAAGATATTTTTTAAATGAAATCTACTGTTGTTCTAGAGTGAGGCTTCTTTCATCAACAATTTTTCATTCCTCGGGAATACTCTAATGTTTTGCTCTGATAATGACTTACTGCTATTTTCGCTAATTGGTATCGCTGACTCGCCTGCTAGAAAGTATCATTTCTCTCTCCGTACGAGTAAAAATAATGAACTTTGTACAGGTGCAATGACGTGAAGAAATGGACTGTATGCGGGGAAAAATAAATCCAATTTTTTTAATTATCATCTGCTCAACTAACTAATTAATCGCGATTAATTGATAAGTTACTAAGTTATTAATGGCTTAAGATTAATTGATAAATGACCAATTTATCAATTGGTTACCTAAGATCAACGAATGAAATATCAATTAGGAAATTGATTGATCGAGATTAGGTGATATGTGGCCAATTGAATTAATTAATCAATATCAATTGACGAATGCTTCATTAATGTATTTATTTCTCAAGATTAATGAATAGATGATTAGTCAATAAAAAAATGACTAAAGATTAATTGATAAACCATTAATTGGTACATTAATTAATCAAGATTGGTTGATAAATTATTAATAAATAAATAAATTATTCAACAAAGTATAACCTCTCGAAAAATCATGACTGCATACCTTGGGACGGAGGTATCGTACACATCCAACGAATCTTCACAACCTCGCCGTGCACTGATCAGTATAAGATAAGTGCGAGAATGTGCAAATAGTATACGACAGAAATCGATATAGACTGTCACCCTATTTTCACGATCGTTCTTTCGAACGAAGTCTATTGAGCTCTGATTGAAGAATCGTCTATGACAATGTTACCCATTCGGGATACGAGAGAACAAGGACGAGCACAAAAAATAACAAAGCGAAGCTCTTTTTCCATCATCATTGTAAGTACTACGACACGCGATGGGAATTTATTCCCATCGATCGATAAAACTTCTACGCTAACAAAAAAATACGATAATTGGCTTCTGTCCCTCGTGGGATCGTGGCTACATGCAATAAAGCGTTTTTATTGAAATATTGGACGATTCTTGAGATTGCAAGGGATGAAAGATCGAACGGTATTACCCTTGAGAAGTAGGAGAAAAGAATAATTCTACATACATATATATATATACTCGCCATTATTCGCATTTCTTTTTAATAATCCCGGAAGTATGGAGAGATTAAAAATATCCGAGGTAAACACGTACAAACACACACATATATATATATATGTATAAGGTTATTCAAGTTTTAACAGGCAGGGGCAGAGGGGTAAAAATGTAAACGAGACGAATCCTCGAGGTAAAGAAATACGAAAAGAAAAAGGAAGAGAAAATCTTTCGTTGAATATCTAACGATGCAAACGAGCGTTGTGAAAGGTCGAAAGGAAAAGAGAATAGGGAGGGGCAATAGTTAATTAGCTCGTGCAATCAACGTAGCAGACGTAGCTTCATTTAAGACAGCGTGATTCCTCTCCCACTTTCGTCCTATTCTCTTGGTTCTCTGATTAATTTTTTTTGCTTTTCTTACTATGAAAACTTTTCAAGTTTCCAACACGCGTCGTAAAAAAAAATAATACTTGCACGTCGATTATCAAACGATCGTAACGTGGTCACTATTTATTGTGGTCTGATTCGTACGGGGAACAGTCCACTGGGGTTTTATTCTTCGTCGTCTGTTGGTATTTATTATGTAGGACGGAGTGCGTTTTGCTAGGAGAGCGTCTTGAGTTGGGCATGAATTTCACGATGTGGAATGCAATGCAAATTAGCCACCAGGTCTGCTATTGTGGTTACAATTGAATCATTCCAGAACGTTGAGATGACTGTCAAATGATTGTCGAATTACATATTTATATCGGCACGATTTCGTAGTCACTAGACAAAATGTTCGTGTATACATTTCAAGTCGTGTCATGAATAATAATTTAGATCGTGGTTTTTTCATTTAGCAAGAGTTGAAACATTTTGATGCAAAAAATTAGTTACGATCGTCAGATTCACGTTCTTATCGTGTTATCGGAAATAAGAGGAATTTTCGTGAATTTTTCCTCCAAGATACTTGGGCAGGTTTTTCGACCGTTTTTTTTTTTAGTAAAGACTATAGTTTACAGTGTCTTTTACAATTTTTGCATTGAAAAAAATGTATAAATATGGTAGTTACAATGGTCTAAATAACGTTCTTCGCGGTGACCACTGCTGCTCGGGAACAAACCATCCGAAATAAAAAAAAACCAAACGCATTTAGTATTTGCATGAAATTATGTAGCCCCCGGACAAAGGATTTAAAAGAATATTGATTTTTGAAAAAATCGCCACTGTCCAAAGTGATAGTATCGATTTCCGATTTAATAAACGCTCTATTTTCGTTGATGAAAAAAAATCCTTCGTTCAATCGCTGCTTTTTTGCTGGTGATTGGTGATTGTTGAAATATCGTGATCACCAATTTCGGAAAAGTAATTTTGAAAAAAAGTGCGTTCAAGGTTTACTGGTTTGCGGAACCTACCCATAAACGCCCATAACTCCCTCAACGTTGAACGGATCGACTTGAAATTTGCAGAGAAAATTTTCACAATGCTATATTTTGAAAATCCGCCGCAAAACCAAAAGTCGACATTTTCCAATTTTTCAACAGCCCTTAAAGTGCGTGAGGGAATTTATAAATTCCCATATAGTTGACGATGGAACGTCAGGCTAGAGATTCCGAGACCGGCAAACTAGTATGTGCGTTGACAGCGGTAAAGCAGGGGTAGAATTTATCGACTTTAAATTCAACGTCAAGACCAAAGCGGCCCCGCTGCGCGATATAGCTGAACAAAGAGCTTTTTTAAACGTCGGCATGCATATTTTTTCAAACTACCAACCGATAAACCGCGTCATTGGCGTCCTACTTCGTCTGTATACTCCTGCTATGGATGGTAGGCATTTATATTGCATTTTTTTGCCTCCCGCAACATTCTCGAAATTCCCTATACGAGCGATGTCCTCTCACTCTTTCTAAACGATTTCTCTTCCGTGCAGGCCTGCAGCTTTCCCGGGACGTACTAGATCGTATGACTCGATGTCCTCGCGATCGTTACATTCACGCGATGAGACGACGCAGCCACAATGAAATGTACGAAGCAAACGGCCGCGATGGATGTCCGTGTCCCTTTCCCCAGGGTCTCATGGTATTCCTATCGCATACACGTATAAGAGGTCACGTGCATTTTCACGCTGCGCTTATGACGTAAAATTTTCTATTTCGTTGTATGTCGTCACGGTCTGGAGATACCGAGTAATGTTTTCCGCGATATACCTACGCGCTTCATCGCAACCAGCCCCCAGCAATGTCATCAGAATAACCCGATAAAGAAATTGATCGAGAGACAAACAGATGAGCATCTGTCATTCCAATCGACCAACATTGGCTGACCGTTGATCTTACGTCGTGTATTAGGCGAGTTCAATTCCAAATGCATGGATGGAAGTACCACCACTTGCCAGTAGCCCACGCATCGTGTTTGGTAAATTTGTGAATTTGAATATGATCGTGTTCATGCGGATGGAATACAATATATTCAGCTGGTGAGGAGATTCAATGAGGCGAGAGCGTGCGAACGTCTAGACCCCGGCAGCATCCAACATTATGTCACCTCGACGATCGTTACCTTCCCTCGCTTCCCTCACGTACATTATGCTGCTCTCCGCAGTGCAGCGCATACACGGGGTGCGGAAGGGAGAACTACCTGGAGAATATACAAATTTATTCTGCAAACATATGCGCTTTACATGTAAGGGTATGGGTTGGTCCGAACGAAGCCTGACCCGAGAATCCGTTCCCAATTTCTGGTCGATGAAAATTGGCACGCCCGTGACATTAGGCCTCTTGCCCTGTGGATGCTGTCGTTCTGACGGTGGGGTATTAGGCGAAGCTCTCTTTGAGTAGGTATCAAGACTGTCGAAAAATTGCAAGAACTGTTTGTTGCTTTTACCAACTGGTTGTGGTTTTCATCAACTGGTTGTAGTTTTCACCAACTGGTTGTGGTTTTCATCACCTGGTTGTATTTTTCACCAACTGGTTGTTGTTTTCATCAACTGGTTGTAGTTTTCATCAACTGGTAGCAGTTTTCATCAACTGGCTGTAGGTTCTAACAACTGGTTGTAGTTTTCATCAACTGGTTGTAGTGTCCATCAACCGGTTGTAGTTTTTATCAACTGTTTGTAATTTTTATCAACTAATTGCAGTTTTTATAAACTAATCGTGGTTTCATCAACTGGTTGTGGCTTTCGTCAACTGGTTGCAGTTTTCACCAACTGGTTGTAGTTTCAATCAACTGCTTGTAGTTTTCATCAACTGGTGACAATGGAAACATTGTCAAGCAATGTCCAATAATGTGCGTGTAACTGAATCGTCTGGAGTTCTCGCTCATTCCCATTTCAATCTCTGCTACCCACCAAATAGCCCCATAATACAGGTTTTCTATAAGGGGTCCATTCAGAAGACTTATACGAGCATCGCTATCACTTGTACTTTTCATTTAGTGCTATCCAACGACTTCAACCTTTTCAGGTCTAGTCATACTTGTTTCGCCATTAAACGTGTACAAAATGTACTCCGCGGTGTTATCCATTTTTCAAACGCGGATTCAGTGGTCCCGCTGATCCAAAGTGGTCCCTCCTCGCGTTGAGTACCCTATGGACAAAGACGATTGAAACTGCGGGTACAAATATATATTATGTACATAGCAGGACGTCCCGTAGCGCTCGTGAGGGCAACACTTCCACAAAACTTTTCACATCATCGTTCGTACTCGACGATGTGGAAATATGCGGATTTTGCTTGCTTTTGCGTCGTACCCGTAGATCGGCTTTCCGATCGTTCGAAGGTGCAAGCGAAGTAAAGCAAAACCACCGGGAGACGTCTTCTCACTTCATATCTGGTATATTACTCATATATATATCCACACACATGCAGCATGTGGTAGTGACACTTTCGCCTACACATGCATAAATATGCAGATGTACCGTTTCGATTTTCGTATACTTGTGTCTCAAGATTTTCACATTCACCATCTTAGGTGTACGTTTAAATGTACGCACACTCGCGTACTCGATTATGCACGAGGTGTTACCCTGCACTATACAGCTCATACACTTCATCTAGCAACACATTACTATAAACAAAAATTTCTGATAAAAATAAATTAAAAAAAAGACAGCCCGACATAAACTCATACCAGTTGATACCTTGATACTATATTTGAAATCAAATATGGCTTTTTCAGCGGTCGTGGTGTACATCAGATCGGGGCGGAATTCTTTTTCAGCTCGTGCAGTCCTCCAAAGTAAAAGCGAGCTTTGGCAAATTTCTCAGTGACTGGTGATTCTTTTAAAAGAAGGTTAAATCCAAGAAGTTGAGCTACTCGTATGCCGAAATACAAAAAATTCATAATATGTAACGAGAGGAAGGTGAGGAGCAGGTAAGAAGGTAAGGGGTAACCAGAAAACACGACTGCGACAGGAAAATATATAGGAGTGATAACGGCAAAGGTACGGGTGCTTGTATGTGCCTAAGGGAAGTAGATAAGGCTATTGGGGATCAGACTTTGAAATGCAGAGCGGTTCTTTTGATAAAACCGAGCGAGAAGAGAAACGACGTTTTTTGCATCGATTTATGGCAGGTGAATAAACCTTTTGAAGTGCGCGGGAAAAAGAGAGTGAGGAACGGCGGGTCGACGGGATTCGTAGCTGAAGATCTCGAGGGATTACAGTTTTAGGATAAGACGTTGGTATTTCCTGGGCTCCTGCTTACAACGTATTTCACCGTCGGTCCCGAACTTAAGGAAATTGAAGCATTTGCATATTGGGCAGCAACGAGAGAGGGAAAAAGCTTTTCATATCCGGTTCGTCGGTAGTTCATGATCCGGAAGGATAGCATTTCGCGAGTCGGTTACGATCCTCAAAGATAACAAGGATTCGAACACCATGGCACTCAAATCGAGAGGAAAAATAATTTGAATGAAAAGATTCGGCTGAGTTTTCTTTTGTTCCAATCTAGCAGTGCCCTCAGCTTTTGCGGTTGACATCCTGTCTATGACAAATCCTTTTGATTTTCCATATTTCATAATTTTCGGCGGGCTTGTGGACAATGCTGCATAAGACGAGGACAAGACTCCTCTCCCTTACTGTGAGAGATTCTGTCCCACAAAAATGTGTCTCCCTTCCTTCCTTCATATTTCCTCCTATTATTAACATAGCCTAATGACATGAATTTCAAGTGTTTTTCAGGCGTAATAAAAATAAGTGTGTTCATTTAGTATCCATTGTTTACAGTATTTTTTTATTGCTGTTTCAAGAACTTAAAAACAAATTTTTGTACAAAAAAAATAAAAACGAATAAGGGTATGGGCTCTATACATGGCCGTGAAAAAAGGGTTGAGCCGGTTGACATGATTCCGAAGCTTCTATCATCCGAAACAGAAAAAAAACAAATCTTCTCGATTAATAAGAATGCCATTACGCGCAGGTACCAAAAAAATGTTAATTTCTTGCGCTATTTTTTTTAAGTTAAATGTTTGAAAATTAGTAATGAAAATAATTTCGCGATGATCAAGGTAGGGACGAGAGAGGGATATATAGTAAAGGTCCATACCAAATTTGTCAGTCGGTTGAATAGAACTCGAGATTTTGTCAACCAGATTGAAAAAAGTAGTTTCAAGAAAAAATGCGTATAAGGATTCGAGTCCAATTTCAGACAACCGTAACTATCTAACGATGGCATAATGGCATGTTATACTTACCTTATGTCAATCGGTGAGTCCTGCCTCGTAAAGTCTGCCTTCCTCGGCTTTGAAGTGATGATTTTCTGAAGCTCGTTATTTCGAAGCAACCAAACGGTGCTGTATGTACATATGTGCTGTCGTTTCTGCACGCATGAATTATTTTTTTTAACTATTTTTGTATTGCGAAATTTATTTTCCAAACACTCTGAATGTTTATAGAATACAAATTTTTCATAGTAAAATTCCACGTGTATGTTTATTTTAAGTGACCTAACCTAGTGTTTTATCGATACCTTAAACTTTAAATATATCACATCTATGAAAGTAAGTCTAAAAACTAGAAATTCTTAAAAATAACTTTGCAAATATATTGTATGCCCTGTACCAACCACTGCCCTGATGAATCCCGTCTGAGCCCTTTATCATTTTCCTCGCTACGACCTTTTTTGAATAAATTACCCAACCCTGTTATTTTCCTGTCGGGGCCTAGTCCAATTGTGTTGTGGAAAGCCCTAGTAGGGAATCCATATTCAAACCCTCATGGGCCCCAAATTTTGTTTATATGCTGCCCTCCTAATTTTTTTCACGGGGCAGCTACGAACTTTCAAAGCTTTTGAGGAGAAGCTTCCGAAGTTCGTAGTTCCAACCTGTCGACCCTATTCTGGTCTCGTTTCGAATTGCTATAACCATGTAACCATTGCGAATTTCGAAATATCCTTCAGGCGACAAATTCCTGAGAACCTATACTTTAAGAAAATGCTAGCGTTTGGTTCTTTCGGTCATACGTTTTTTTCTTCGATCTTTTGCTTCTTGATAATAATGTTCTGTGGAAGCAGCTTACGAAAATGAAACAATTACCCACAACTCCTGATTATTTATACATTTTTATTCGTCCATTTGTTTTTTTCGATATGAGCGTTGTGTTTGTTTGTTTATGTTTGTTTATTGTAATTGTAATTAACTCCATATCGTAACGTCCAAAAGCCTCAATTATATTCCTCTCTCCAGGCTGTGCTTCCATAAAAGATTCCTCGAAATTGATTGAGTAGTTTTCGAGCCACGAGCACGAAAACCTACAGACCTCCGATTCATTTTTCCCAATACTGTCTTTCCACTTGTTGCAGTTGCAATATAAGTGATTCGTGAAGAAATGTTGAGGGAATAAAAAAATTACAGACAAAGCACCCCTTGCAGTTTTATCATACGTAGAAACAGAGATGGTAATCGAGGGAAGGGAAGATCGTAAAAGAGTAACGTTATACTCGAAGAGGAAGGTTAATGAGTCTATATAAAGCTTGCAATGTAGTAACGCAATCAAGGTTCGTTCCAGAAGCAGGCTATGCTTTATTGCATTATTGGATGCTTCATCGTGTGCTCCAAACATGTTGCCTAAAACATCGAGACGCGGTGACGAGGGATTGCTATGAGGGCTTATGAGGGCGGAGGAGAGAGCTACAGAGAACCTATGCAATATTCAATCGAAGTCGAATGCGTAAACAGATAAATACACCAAAGGGATCATGATTGGGTGTGCGGATTGTCGAGAGTGCTTGTGTATACATACGAGACAGAGGGGTAGGTCTCACAACGAAACATCGAAGCAGCCTGGTCGATCGAGGGTGCAAGGAAAGCTGCCGGTGGTGGCAGCATAATGGAAATTAGCACTTGGAGACGAATTGATCGAGGTGTTACCGTTCATCGCTATATACACCTGATTATACATTTTCCCAGTATTCATACTTACAAGGAACATCACTTAAGTGTCTGCTGTCGATTATGTTGAATCTCATATATGTGATAAACCATTTAAAACGAGTATTTTTTATTGGTGGAAAAACAGGTTTAAGGGGGAAGCTACCCTTGAAAGAAAGGCGTGTCACCCCGTAATTTTATTTTTTGTGAATACTTCTGCTGTGGATTTTTCATCGCTTTGCAGTGAAAGAATTTTGGCTTTCATTTCATTCCGATCAGTGAACTGCTTATGGGTGAAAGTGCAAAATCACCCCTCGACACGCCTTTCCTTGAGGGGTGGTTTCTCTCCGTGAAACCGTTTTTCCGCTAATACAAAAATACGAGTCTACCATAATAGTTTTCAATGCTTTATCACATATATGAGTTTCAACAAAATCAAAGGCAGACACGTGAGTGATGTTCCTTGTTAGTACCAAGTATAAGTTTATCATTTTTATCCTCTATTTGTTAACTGTCATAATAAGTTGGCAAATGATTTTTGCTCATCTTGTCATTTTTTAACAAATTGAATCTTTTTAGATTGTTGATTTTTGTTATGTGATATATAGTGTTTTTTTTAATCGTTTGGTATTATGACATTTTACAATATGGTGTATTCGAATAGAGATAGGGTGCCCTAATTTGTGGGTCGCTGGGCGATTGTGTATATCCATGAAGGGATGGCGACAAATAGAAATACGGATCGTTTGTTCAAAAGACATGTACATGAACGTAAATATATTGCATATACCGGGTGGAAATAATAATGTGGAATATATAACGTGGAAATAATAATGACGTGTTTTTAAGGGTGTTGCACGGAGATTTTTCCACTGGGGGAAAAATGATATTTCATCGTTTTTTAAGTGCTTTCCGAAAAAAATACAGCGTATTTTTGTGATGTATTTGCCGGTAAAAATTGAGCCATCTGGAAAAAAAATTAAAATTCCATGCTGAGTGCAGCAGATCGAAGATAATTGAATTACGAATTCACGCCTGGAAAAACTTTGCTCATGCATCGCGTCACGAAGAAAAAAATTCTCAAAGATGCATTACAAAATAGATCACTGGAATTCAGTTTCAATAACAAAGAAGGAAAAATGTTTTTTTCAGGAGTGTTTCGCATTCAGAATTTAAATATCTGCATTCTGCTGATCTCAAAGTGAAATTTTGATTTTTTTCCGGAATGCCTAATCTTTTTCTTGAAAATATTACTCGTGACAAAAACACGCTGTATTTTTTTTTCAAAGACGACTTAGAAAGCCATCGAAAATAATGTTTTCCCCGGTCGCAAAATCTCTGTTTAAGACCCTTAAAAAGGCGTGGCCACCTTATAATTGTCACCCAGTATAGACACGCACACACCTGTATTTTAAATAAACCAGCCCGTGGTTCCACTGAATGAGCTTCTCGTGTTATATTCGCGCAATGCCGACATCGCGGTTTCGACGTTTCGCTCAAAGTAACGTATGCAAATCGTAGCGAAGCATTTCGACGGCGCACGAGAATATTCCCGCAGGGAATGTCTGCAGGCTGCCACCTCTCTGCGCTTCTATCAGACTTTGTGCACACCATCGAGCACACAGACCCGGAAACGTTATAATATTTAAATGAGGCGCGAATTACTGGATACTTTTTCGGCTTTTTTTCTCGCTAACTCGATTCGACAAAGTTCCGCGAAAACGCGCAAAAAAAAATGAAGAGCACTCCATGTACACGTATACTTTGGGACGGACGACAAAACGAATGGGGATTTTTTTAATTGCGCTCCTGTCGGTTTTTTCATGATGGGATATGACGAGATCCCGTTAATGGGCCTCTCCTTTTCGCTTAAGTTTTTACAAATTCACATTTCAGAATTTTTAGAAAAATTTGTAAAAATTGTGAGAAAATTAACATTTAAATTGAATGCGGGGGTGAGTATTGAGCAAACCAAGCGTACTTTTTTTTCTTTCAATAGTCGTAAGATTACTTGCGTTAGCCTTCTTTTTATTAAAGTTTTTGGCATATGAGACTCCCTTAAAGTTTCATGCAATGATCGCTCCTTTGCCGACTTACTTTGAAAATCAAAGTCTGCACTTTCATTGCGTGGGAAAAAAACTCTTATTACTCCAGAGTACCTACACATTGGATTTTACGATGACAATTTTCGTTCTTGTTTATGTTACCAAAAGTTTAACATCGGTATCACGGTTATTTAGTCTGAGAGTCAGCGAACTCCGAAAATTGATCATCGAGTGAGAGTGTCAAGGGGGGCGAGAGAGACAGAGTTTTGCCTGTTTTGTTCATACCTCCGTTACGGCCAGAGTTCTCGATGCATCACCCTCGGCGTTTTCAAATTCACCGGAATTTTTTATTCTCGACCTTTAGCTGCCAAACGCACAATCTCTCCTCTTTGCGTCGATCTATCGATGACCTGAGGGACTGCTTTTTTCTGACTTTCTTGAAAGTTGTTATCGCCACAGACACGCTTACTATAGTATTTCAAACAAATACGATCGTAGTGGGCCGTGAGACAAGTAAAAAACCTATTTGATTTCAACATATCCTATTTGAATTAATGTTTTTGGCAGAGCAATGAAGAATGTGAAGAGATGGTGATTTCTGAAGGCACAGCGAACTTTTCGCTTCGAACTGTATGTCAGGTTATCACTTTCTACCCTGATCAAGCCGAAGTCGGGGCCTGCATTTCAAAACTGATCAGGGCTTGATAAAAAATCGTGATCAAGGCCTGAACGAGAAGTCAGGAAGCCTGATCCGGGCCTTCTTGTGGCCGGAATAGGATTTCTACTCGGGACCATGTTTGGACAGATCGTTCGTCTCTCATGCCTCCATTTAATCCGCCCCCCAAATCATTAACGCACTATACAATAATTTTGTTATCAATCATACGTTGCGTCGATTGAGTTGACGAATCGCCTGACGTTCATAAGCAGAGCTCTAAAATTTAGTATCAATCGGATTAGGCACTATTCGCTATCGAATGGAAACAACGGTCCATATTTAACAGGCGATGATGAATCATTAAAATTTAAACGATGCACAATTGGGCACTGCATTATTAAATCGCCAATCTCCGAAGCTGCTATGAAATATTCAAAATAAATCGTCGTCATCGAATAATCCTCTGGTGAATTTCTATCAATAACTCTACTTAACGTAAAAATATTCTGACATCCTTATACACTGAAATTAATCTGATTTTCCCGCTTAAAAGTAACCTGTCTCATATCAAACGACTCGGTCAATTCGAAATTTCAAATAGGACTAACGGCAGGACACTGAATATGTAAGATTGGAAACTCGGTTGATTGACGAGTGATCTCATAAATTTGACGTCGACTTCGAATCCGCAGAAAATTATTAACAAATTAGTAACAGTAAAAAACAGCTAATTTTGGAATTAAAAAAAATAAAATCGTAATGATAAACGTAATGGTTAACATTAACACTTGTTGAGTATAAACTGTTATAAAGTCTTACGAAAATTGACTATACGAACAATATTATGGTAATCTTGAAGTGAAGACGTAAATCATTGGCGGAAAGTGTCAATAAAGTAGAGACAGTGGTAGCAGGCTATGATCGATATACATATATAAGCGCATTCATTTATCTGTTTTTAGAATTCGATATTTCGAAAACTATTAGGCTGGGCCAAAATCCATTTAAGCAGTGACATATATTATCAAAAATGCGATCTGTGCAAAATTCCACCTATATCAGAGGTAACAGCAATCCGGAATTGCAGCTGGAATTACTTTTATCCACTATGCCAAATCTACGATCGAAATAACATAAGTACCCGGTAGCATAGTCGCAGCGTGCGTAAATATAGATAGGTAGGTCGTAGGTTCGAATCTCCATGTAGGTGAAATATTTTCTTCGATAGGTATCATTTCAATTCAGGAAATAACAAATCATGATAAACAATGATACAGTTAGTTCTCTCAATTGAACATTTTTGAATTTTTGAATTTATGAAATATTATATACATTTAGTAGACATACCATTCAATATGGTAAAAACCAGTATTTTTTTATAGTGTAAGGAAATATCCATTTTATGAAAATCTACTATATTATATAGCATTGACAATCTACGTATGGTTGAAAGATTGTTGGTTGCGATTAACATATGAGCATAGTTAACACAACTGCTATAATATCATAAGCAGTACTATATTTTAGGCAGTAACCATGACTGTAAAATATTATTGTCCCTCCAGGGTAAAAAATATGGTTGAGATATGGTTGAAGTTACTCACAAGGAACGTCCCTCAGGTGTCCGCCTCCGATTTTGTTGAAACTCATATATGTGATAGAGCATCAAAAATTTTGAGACACGTATTTTTTTTTATCGGCGGAAAAACGGTTTTAAGGGGTGAAACGCGCCCTCGAAAATAGGGGTGTTTTTCGTTTTTCGTCGATAATGGTATCGTTCTCATCTCCAATGTATAGTACACGAAAAAATAAACATTGTTGCAATTTGAATTTTTTTTATATCTCATACCGTTAAAACGTTATCGACGAAAAACGAAAAACATCCCCATTTTCGAGGGTGCGTTTCACCCCTCAAAACCGTTTTTCCGCCGATAAAAAAAATACATGTCTCAAAATTTTTGATGCTCTATCACATATATGAGTTTCAACAAAATCGGAGGCGGACACCTGAAGGATGTTCCTTGTCAGTGTACTTTCGAAAAACAGCGTTTAAGGATGTTGAGTCCCAAATCGCAAATGATGATAAAATTCTGAAAATTTGGTATGTTTTTGTATGAAGTATTTCAGAGGTCGTGTAAAAATTTTACGACAATTAGGAAGCTCGTTATTGAACAATTAACATTCAAAAATTAAATGGTGTTTTATGGAAACTGATGTAACTTTGCAATAAGTTTTTTTTTGACCTCTCAATTTTATAATATCTACAATATACTGAAAGCAACGGAAACGAAACGAAGTTTATTGATACATTTTTTTTTATTTCTTTTAAAAATTGTTCTTAACAAAATGTTAATTTTTTAATAACGAGCTTCCTAATCGTCGTGAAATTTTAACACGACCTCTTAAATACTTCATACAAAAATATACCAAATTTTCAGAATTTTCTTATAATTTTTTATTTCAACCCTTAAGGAGGTTGAAGTAATGATGATAGAATTCTGAAAATTTGGTATGTTTTTATATGAAGTATTCAGGAGTTCGTGTAAAAATTTCATGTGGATTAAGAAGCTATTTATTGAACAATTAACATTAACATGTTTCATAGGGACTCAACATCCTAAAAGTTTTTAACGATGCACCGAGCATTCCGACGGGCATCAACATAACACCCTATAAATCTGACTATTTTGATCCGATCAGCTTGACATGTTCAAGAAAAATTTACAAGATGATATGCAGTCAAAATAATGGTTTAAAAAAAGTGATTTTTCGACTTTCACAACTAGGCATACCCCCTTTATTCCCCTCAAAGTCCTTTATTTGGCTCTGCATGCTCGGTAGTAGGATCGACCATGCGGCCGAGATGACCGTGTCTTTTAGCAATCATCTCCTGGTCCGACGACTCATTGGAATGATGCTGGTGCATCTGGGGATTCGTGTGCTTTTGGCACAGTATCTTATGTATCCTGTATCCTGATGACAGCGATGCTGTGGATCCTCTCCCTGCTGATCAACCCTTCGAAAGGTATCTCGAAAAAGAAATCTTTACGAAGCTCTGTAGGCTGGAGAGGCCGCTTTTCTTGGTCCAATCGTTAATCAGAGCGAAGGAGGCTTCTTCGACGCCAATGTTCAGCCTGGCAGTAGTCGTCTGGACTGATGAGGACGAATTGGCTCGGAGGTGGAACGAGAGAGAAAGGAAGACTGAGCAAAGGAAGGAGATGAATCGTTTCAAACCGTAAAAATGAATTTCACTGGTAAATCTTCAATCACTCGATCGTTCCTGAATCCCGATCTACATTTGGCGAACAGCGGTAGTACGGGTGGGGGTAAAAATGTCGAATGACCAAATGTAGAACGACAAAGATTTCGAAACGGTAGAATTATGAACTCTCAAAATAACGAAGGTTCAATTATTCGAAATTTGATCTGTCGACTGATAAAAAAATTGAATGACTATAAATCGAACCATTATTTATTGGAGAGCTAATTTATTCGCAAACGAATATTCAGATCGTCTGCAATTCGGAACATAAAAATACAGAATCGAAAAATGTAGAACACCCATATTTCCGAAACAGAAAATAGCGAGTGCCTAATATGCGTAATATCGTCTATGGCGAAAAGCAATAAATCGAAACGCAAAATGTCGATGGCCCGAAATGTCGAACGCCGAAAGGTCGAACGGCCAAAATGACGAACGTGGTGGGGCCCGTCACGTGGGATGACTGCCTTACGGTATTTTAGCCGACTGACCGACAGCGCCATCTCGCAGCTTCACTCTGAAGCGCAAGTAACGTATTGCTCGAATCGCCATCCGGGCCGTTCTACATTTTGACCCTTCGCGATTTTAACCACTCGACTTTTTGGCCGTTCGCTTTAATGATTTTCTGCATTGTGAACCGTCGCAATTTTTTTAACTCGGAGAATTGTCGTCTCGAATTATTTGGTGTTATGCATACAGGTCCATCGATATTGTGTTTTTCGCTATTTTATTAAATCTGATTTTTGTTTGTCGCTATATATCAACTTCCGAGATGTTCATATTCGTAATTGTTATTTTCGACTTTACAGACTCTAGTAAGATTGACCCATCTATATTCGAACATTCGGCATTTTCGAATTCGACATTTTGGCCCATCTGTATATCGATCGTTCGACATTTTTCCCCCCACCCCGGTAGTACCTTTACTCGGTCTGTAAATATCGATTCGGGCCCTACAGTGGAGGCAACGTTAGTAGAGCGAAGTTCCCTAAATCAAGGTCCTGGTATGATTCGAAGCCTCGTGGATTTACGAACCGATCAAGATAGAGCTTAACTGAGAATCCTGGACAATCATTCCATAAGAAAATACATCAGATATGACGAGTTAAAACGACAAAAAATAACGATGCCATGCAATTTTATCGATCTATTAAGAAAGTAAAAGTTTCACTACAGCTTGGCACTAAATCGTATGCGTAGACTCGACGGAGCCGCTGAGAAATAACGAAACGAATGGGACGGTAGGAAAAGAATAAAATACGAATAAATTGGAGAAAGCCGGGAAGGAAAGAAAAAAAATCGGCGGCGAAGGGGCGATAGGGGGGAGAGAAACGAGTCGATTCAGACGGCAGAAAAACCGCGAGAGATCCCACAACGCGACTTCGCGGATCTCTTTACGACGCGAAAGACCCACCAGTCGTTGGACACCTTAACGACTTCTCTCCCCGCACACGATTCACCGGAGACCCTACACAGTCCTTTGCCATTCTGCTACCCTAGCTGTCCATAAGGAGTGAAAACTTTTGCATTGTAATCTCGTGGCTGTCGCAGGTCCTTCTTCTCTCGCCCTCTCTCTCTCTCTCTCGTTCCTTCGTTTCCTCTGGTGCCTATGCATATCTATATCATCTCGCCGAGGTCTCGACTGTCTTCGTACTCATCACTCTCAGTCTCCCTTCGAGCCCCGCTTTCTTTTCTCACTGCTTTTCTTCTCGGCTCCGAAAATCTTGGCTACCCTTGCCCGGCCCTCCTCTACACTGTGATAACTTCGGTGTGATAATTAAAGGGAGAGGACTTTCTTTACCCGTCGTAGGGTGCAAACGGAATGGGAATGCTCGCGAGCGTCTTCGAAACTACTTCTTTGCGGTGTCAACTTAAATCGCAACCACACTCACATCAGCTCCATCGCCACTGATCTTACCGCTCCGACGTGTACGTAAGGGTTTCCTTTTTGCCCGTCTCTGGCTGCCTACCTTGTTCTGCAACTCCTATGCCTCCGTACCTCTTTACGGTAGCTCCTCGCACACGCGCATTCTTGCCGACACCCAGGCGTCTTCAACAATTTACTTGTAAACACAGTTCCTACTTCGTGCGGACTTTCAAGGGCTAGGTTCACCCAGTATCTCTCTCTCTCTCTCTCTCTCTCTTGCTCCGAAAAGTGTCAAACCCTATTCAACGTAGAACTTCTAGAGTACTCTCTTGTCAGCAGCGATGAGGAAAGCGACGATGACAAGTTGTGGATTGAAATGGAAAGTAACGCTGCACCAAAAATATCGACTAGCTACGATGATGAAGAAACGGGTTACGATTGAATTTTATAGGGATTATGACAGGGAGATCGCACGTGGAGAGTCCACATTGCAATCCAAGGGTAAGGTTCCGAAAACCCACCCTTCCCTCCGATCGAGCTGAAATTTTGTACAAACCTTCGTTTTAATATTTTAAGACAACCCCTAAAGGGATTTTTGACGACGCGCAATAGTTTTCGGGTTTGTTTGGGTTCACTTGGATTGTTTGGGTATTTCGGATTTGTTTGGGTTTGTTTTGGTATTTTTGTTGGACGAAACGGAGTGCGCGATCATATATATATAGGTATGAACGGAGACAGGCAATATAAATAGAGGTAACGCGCGTTAAAAAAAAAGCTTTCAATATTCAATATCTCGAAAACTATTGTGGTAGCTAAACATTGCTTTAGGGGTTGTCTTAAAATATTAAAAGGAAGGTTTGTGCAAAATATCAGCTCGATCGGAAAGAGAAGGGGGGCTTCGGAACCTTACTCTTGAAAAAAAAACTTAAAAATCCCATATCTCGAAAACTATTGCAAGTCGCCAAAAATCCCTGTAGGACTTTTCTTAAAATATTGAAAGGAAGGTTTGTGCAAAATTTCAGCTCAATCGGAGGGGGGGCCTTTTTGGAACCTTATCCGAATCCATGCTTCCACGCTATTTCCCTATTGACGTCGTTCGAAAATTTGTTATTTGACATGCGCGACGGGATTTTGTTGGATCACCCAAAAAAAATCCCTTTGTGATCCCGTGGACAAATTCGATGGGCAATTCCAAAATGCCCCCACATCTCTATAGAGATTTGTTAGGGATACCGTATGTGTGGAGAACTCATTGGGATCCAATTGGATTCTTCACTGTTCTCCAATCAGCCGTTTGAGAATTCTTACCAGGCTTGAATCGAAAGTATGTGAAAAGTCACGAGAAAAACTCGGCGTATTGAAACGTAACTTGCACGCATCATTAGCGTGGACGTGTGTGATAATATTGTGTCGAAGTGCTGTCAAATAAATGATAAACAATAATTACAGTAGATTCCCGGTGATGTGATTTCAAAGTGATTTATAAGATATACTTTTTTAAGCGGTTTATATACTTTTTTGTGATAAGATTTATATTTTTTTAAGATCCACTCACTTTGTTATCGTGTATCAATTGTATTCATATGAATACATTTTGTTCAGAGCATTCAACGCACAGAATGCGATGGGGTCCGTCAAGAATCTTATCGGATTGTGTTCCGTAATGTGGGAATCCCGTAGGATACGAATTGGATTCCAATGGGGAATCTCGATTAGAGTTCAATATAAGAGCGTGACGTTTAAGGATGTTGAGTCCCTATGAAACATGTTAATGTTAATTGTTCAATAAATAGCTTCTTAATCGTAATGACATTTTTACACGACCTCCTGAATACTTCATGTAAAAACATACCAAATTTTCAGCATTCGATCATCATTACTTCAACCTCCTTAAGGGTTGAAATAAAAAATGATAAGAAAATTCTAAAAATTTGTTATGTTTTTGTATGAAGTATTTAAGAGGTCGTGTTAAAATTTCACGACAATTAGGAAGCTCGTTATTAAAAAATTAACATTTTGTTAAGAACAATTTTTAAAAGAAATTAAAAAAAATGTATCACTAAACTTCGTTTTGTTTCCGTTGCTTTCAGTATATTGTAGTTATTATAAAATTGAGAGGTCAAAAAAAAAAATTATTGCAAAGTTACATCAGTTTCCATAAAACAACATTTAATTTGTGAATGTTAATTGTTCAATAACGAGCTTCCTAATTGTCGTGAAATTTTTACACGACCTCTGAAATACTTCATACAAAAACATACCAAATTTTCAGAATTTTATCATCATTTGCGATTTGGGACTCAACATCCTTAAGTATAGGGATCCAATTTTCATCGCATTGGGTCCCTATCAGCAATATCATTGAACAGGCGAAAATTGCATGGGTAAATTTCATCTGGAAAACGAGCCTGAAGATTTTCATGGAATAGAAATGGCGTAGGGTAGGACTTAAGGGATAATTACAGTTTGAAATTTAAAAAAAAATCGAAATTTTTGCATTATTCCATAGTATAGACGGTTATAAACATGCTGTTAAATTTTTGGGCGAAATTCGAATTATTCCAGCTGCTACAGCTTTTCTCAGAAAAAGGGATTCAATGAGCTAGGTCAGACCCGGCGCAGACGGACGCGTTTTTCTCGAAATGTCGTTTTTCAAAACGGTGTACACTCTTAAAGCAAGAGTTTTAAAGCTATTCGTCTCAAATTTTGACACAACATTCTTCACGCCATCCTTTACCTCATTATGGAAGCTTTTTTTTTAATCTTCATATTATTTTTAACGAAAAATTGTCGAAAAAATATGCTTAATTCGATACGTGGTTTCAATCAGCCGCTATTTTGTCAATTTTGATTTCAAAAAAACCTCCTTATCAAGATAGCGGGTTTCATGCGAATTGATAATCTTTGTACAAATTTTATTTCAGGTAATATTTACGGCCACAACCGTGTACACCGTGACGACTAATTTTTTTTGAAGACATTTTCAACCATAAACAAAAATGTAAAAAAATAAGAAATAAACGTTTAAAAATGTATCTCCTCTTCTTCGTGGGTGCTTTGAATTGACATTAAAAAATCAGACTGATTAGCGTATTTTAATCATCGAAAAAAAATATCGCGCGAATTAGCTATTTTTCGACCCGTTACACTGTGATGATCCCTTAAGGGTAGGAAATAATTGTCAGAATGATGTCTATGAAATTATCATTTTTTCGGGTAGGTGTTATTTTTCGTCTTTACAGTGGTTCACCCGGCTTACAGGCATAAGCGAGACATGTCAGAGGAAAGTGATCATTCGTCTGATATGTATATAGTTATTTGGTCCATTCCGTTGGAAGTTGCTCCGTATTGTCCGTAGTTTATTTTTATAAAGCACATTCATAAGTTACAACCTCGCTCCCAGTATGATGGTAATCACAGCCTAGTCATATGATTATTTTATCGCAGCCTCAAGTCCTTCCGAAAGTATTTCATTTGCGCTTCCACAACGAGACCTCGTAGACCCTCAAGGAAAGGAGAGCCTCGAGCTTTCACGCCACTTGTCCATTATAGTGTTTTTCACGTTATCCAAAGACCGAGATAATACCAAAGTTTCGTAATCTACTTCGCAGTTGCTCCCAAGTTTTTCAAGGGAATTCAATGAACGAGATTTACAGTTCACGTTTTTTTTAATCATCCCCACATATATACGTATTTTTTTATGAACTCGTAACATTCTTTTGCTGTCCATGTGCAATTTTTTTTTAATCTCGAAAAACTGGATCGTACGAGAATATTCCTGCTATGGAAAATAGTGCATTCCATGGGCGACCCAAGGGGGGGGGGGCTGAGTAAAATGTATATTGATAAATCTGGTATTATAGAGAAGCCTCGAAAATAGCCGGTCGACGAGGTACGGATTCCTTCACGTGCGCTTAGGTGCTGTCCGAAATAGGGTACAATATTCCTTGGGTATGAAAACAATGTATCGTGTTTATAGCACACGTGAAGCAGCATCGGCAAGGGCCTTTGTAATAGGCGGGTTGCCGTATACACACATACCCTCGTATCCATTATCGGATTTGAAACGCGTACGACGAATAACTCGAAAAAAATTAGGGTTAAATATTCGGAAGTGGGGGCTCCTGCTCTGCTAGAGAAACAGGCTAATTTTCTGCAGGGGTACACACAAACCCAAACATACCCAAACAGCCCTAAACAACATCAATCAACCCCAAACAACCCCAAACAACCCTAAACAACCTCAATCAACCCCAAACAACCTCAAATAGCCCCAAACAGCCCCGAACAAACCCAAGCAAAAACTAGCTTGATTCTAACAAGAGCCCCACTTCCGAATATTTACCAAATGCGGTTTAAAAAAAAACGGTTTTCCGCAAAAGTTTTACGACTTCGGAGAGAATGCATTTTTAGGAAAGACCTGGTTCCGGCTCCGAGAAAAATAAACAAATCCCGTTTACAGACTTATAAACAGGTGACATTTTTTAAAATATTGATTTTTCGTTTGACGGATTCTCAAATTATAACATTTAAAAAATATTCTTTGAAAATTTCGAGTCGAATCGTTCGAAATTAAAGAATTATGGGCGTTTATAGGTAGGTTCCGTGAAACGGTGAACTTTTGGGCGCTTTTTCTCAAAATGAGTTTGAAAAGTCGGTGAACACGATATTCCAAAAATAACTGCATCGATCAATTTTAAATTTTATAAACTTATTGTACATATCAAGGAGCAGTGCTTGAACAAAGTATTGTTTTCGATACATAGTTTTTTTATCTTATTGGTTTTATTTTATTATTTATTATTTATTTTATTGAATCTTCCGTCCAAGCACAATCATTTTGGGCAAAAGGTAAATGCGTTTGACTTTTTTATTTCAGATGATCTGTTTCCGAGCCGCAGTTCACCGCGAAGGATGTTTTTTCAAAAACCAGTCTCAACGAACCATCTTATCTGCCATATTTATAGATATTTTTCGATCCAAAAACTGTATAAGATACTTTAAACCATACCATTCATAGTAAACAAAAATTGAAATCCTGCACACGTTTTCTCAGGAAAAAAAATTCAGAAAATCCTCTTTTTTCCGGCCACGGGCTAGGTGTGAGCCACTAGCAAAGATCGACAAATTTGCCGACCAAGGGACCATCCCTGTGTGACGGCCTTGAAAATGGCTGATTTTCATGTTAAAAAAAAAATTCGATGAATAATCCGATTTTTTTTCCTTTATTCAGATGGCGTATGTTGTACATAAACATATTTGTTAACGTTTGAGTTTTATTTTTTATGTGGTTTTTTGGCCACTGCAAAATGAACCCTACAAAAATATCACCAGATGATAAAAAGTCCTCCTCCTCCAAAAATTGTGTGAAAGAAAAAAAATTAAAAGGATTATTAACTAATATGAAAAACTATAAAGGCGTACGGAGGATTTTTTTTTCGATGGCAATTAACAAAATGGTGGGAATTTCAAAATTAAGTGCCAGATTAGGCCATTTGTGATAGTTTTTCTTTTTAAAAAATGTGAAATTTTTTAACAAAAAAAATCTCCCGTACGACCTTAAGGAATGGCTTGAAGAATGATGTGGCAAAATTTGAGATGCATAGCTCGAAAACTCTTTGTTCAAAATCTCCTACCATTTTGAAAAACGAAATACTTTTGGATAATGCTACCGAACGGTATTCAAAAAAAATATACACTGGAATGGTCCCTTAATGTAAAATGATTTAATTCTCACGGATATTATTTGCCGACAAATTCATAAATTATTAATTCACCATCCTCAACCGTCCACGTCGTACATTTAGTTACTTTTCTTAAAAAGACATTGCAGCTGTAACGAAAAATCGACAAGTGTACTTTTTTACAGTTACAAGTTTTATCTTCTTTTTATCATCAACTCTTATCTTCAGTTTGATGTCTCGCCGCCTGCCCTTTGACCGCATAATTTCATCCCGGTATGTTAACGCCCCGCGGTCTCGTGTCGTAAGCGGACTCTGCGCGATCATTATTGCGTAACGGGTTTGCACGCACAATGTCGGCCCTACAAGCGTAGGGAAACAGGATCGGACATCGAGCAGATAAGCAAGGATATCGGATCTCCGTTTCGCCGAGGCTGAACCATAGAATCCACAGTTCTCTTGTTCCGTCCGCGGCTCGAGCTCGTTCTCACCCTCTATGACCACCTGCTCGGCTATCGTACGAAAATAGGGTACAGAGGTGACTATCGTATGTACGCACACCTCTTGCCTCATTCATGCTAAAATTGCCCTGCAATTACGATTTCGGCCTTTAGACTCACGAAGAGCGATGATTTCATTGTAGACCGTGCACACTAATAATTCATCTGCGGATCAATATTTGATGCTACCTTACACCGTAAATTTACAAAATTATTAATATTATGTACATTATTATTGATGTTATTTACAGTATTATTAATATTATGCACATTATCAGTGATGTTATTTTACATTATTATTAATATTATTTACATTATTTTAAATATTATTAACGTTATTATTAATAATTATTGCTACTGCAAAAGTTAAAATATTCATTAATATTACTATGCATCGCTTTCAGTATAAATCTCACAGTAAACGATTTTTCTAATAAGCCTGGGAAACTATATTTTAACACAACGAATCGAATTTATTTCACTGTTCCTAAATAGTATCCCCTTGAGAAATGAACAGATTGAAAAAAACAAAGTACGACTTTGTCCGCATAATACAGAATTTTTTTGTTTGTCCGTGGCAGTTCTTGCAATAAATGTTGTGAATTTAAAACAAATAAGTTTATTATGCAGAACTATTATTATTTTCGTCGAGGTAGGACCACTATGACGCGTAAAATATCGATTTTTCTTGTTTTTCCTCAAAGTATACATATTCAAGAATATGTGAAAAAATGTTCAAGTTAAAATATCGGAAATTGACCAAGCTACGTACGATTTAGTGAGAGCGGGTAACAACGATTTACGTATACTAAAACTCTCAATAGCAATTTTCTCGAAACGACTTTTCGCGACCTGACCTCAATCGTGACTCTAGCTATAATTGTCCTATTTTCATTATAAAAAAACCAACATTTCCGTAAGTACAGTAGCCATCGTTCTACGTAGACGTTTTTTAAGGGGACGTGCATAACCTTAAAGTTAAAAAAACAGATCGATTTTCAATATTTTTTTCGTCTCAGGTATTGGGATGATAAGGTCTAACATTCGCACACAGATAATACATAGTCTCGACATGTCAACCTTTCTTTATTGCAAAATATATACAAGCAACGTAATCTTTGTTATTTAATCTCAGTGCTGTAGCGTTCGCACGGCTCGGTCGCGTACATGATTCCGGTAAGTGGATTCATCTAAAGTCGAAAATGGAAAAATATACTTTTAGTATTGTGGTAAAGCTACAGACTTACCGGATACTTTTCGGAAATTTAAAAAATTTCATGCATTGCACTGTATTTAAAGAAAAGGTTGATTTTCGACCAAAAATAATTACTTTAAACGTTTTATTATCAACAAACGGAGGAACATATGAAAAAATCATCCGGTCAGTCGATTGAATGTGTTATAAAATATGTCCATTCCAAATTTGAAGTAAATCGGACGATTAGGTTTTGAGACATGACGTACGCCAAATTGCAAAGTATACTTTCGAGATAAACGCAAGCGAAGAAAGCGTACTAAATCCACTTTTTCCGTATACAATTTTCGTATAAATGTTTAGGTCTGCTCAATATCTGTGGTTCCTTATGGTTTTGGGTACGGGCAATACGAATAGGACATCTATTTTGTTCTATAGAATCGTTTTTTTCTGTTATAAACAACTTAATTGTTATAATGACGATTGTGACGAAAAAATGCATTTTGTAGAAAAAGGTTCGAAATAAAAGATGTTTCTTTTTGAATTGGCAATAAAAAATGTCCCTTTTATTTTTTTTGCTAGCTCTATTAGTAATGGAGATATGAACAAGGAACATATTTATTTATTTTTATGGGAAAGTGATGCGATTAATTTTCATCGCTTATATCTCCATTACTAATAAAGCTAGTGAACAAATAAAACTTTTTTATTAAAAATTTCCATCTATAAAATGCACTCTTTCGTCCCAATAGTTATTCGAAAATTTTTATCGTTGCTTGCCATAAAACCACAATTTTTTTCGTACCTTTGATCTGCGATTCCTGCACCATGTAACAATCAAACAGCCTGGTTGGACAGTCATATGACTGCTCCTAGAAACCATGCAATGCACCGCAGAGCGCTAGAGTCGTAACGTAACGGGACGTTCTGACCTGCTCTACTAAAATCGCCATAACTCGGTCAATTATTGGAATTTTTACAAAATCTTTGGGCCAAATCAAAGTCAAAACGCTTCGCAATAAGAAAATAAAATAAACCAAAAGTCGATTTTTTGGAATTCCAAGGTTATGCATATCCCTTAACGTAGTATTTATCAAGCCCCCGAATATAAGTAAAAACTTCGCAAAAATTATACTTTCTTTTAACACCCGCCATAGATTATAAAACTTTTTTTATTTTTCAGACCAACCAATGCCAAGTTATCTTAAGATCTGGCCGTTGGACCACGTTTTTTATACGGAGGCTATATTAAACCTCAATAAGTTCACAATTTAAACGAAAATTGAATAAACATTTACACGAAGTAAGTCCAATGTATGCTCAATAGCATACCATTTTTTTCCAAATTGCAAATAAATAATCTAGTACACAACAAAACACGGAAAAACTATGTTTTTTGGCCCATCACAGTAGTGTCTTCCCTCAAGGAGCGGCTGGCACTTCGATTTTACAAAAGTTAAAGCTAAAAGTACTAGTGTCTTAAGGATGTTGAGTCCCAAATCGCAAATGATGATAAAATTCTGAAAATTTGGTACGTTTTTGTATGAAGTATTTCAGAGGTCGTGTAAAAATTTCACGACAATTAGGAAGCTCGTTATTGAACAATTAACATTCACAAATTAAATGTTGTTTTATGGAAACTGATGTAACTTTGCAATAAGTTTTTTTTTTGACCTCTCAATTTTATAATATCTACAATATACTGAAAGCAACGGAAACAAAACGAAGTTTATTGATATTTTTTTTTTACTTCTTTTAAAAATTGTTCTTAACAAAATGTTAATTTTTTAATAACGAGCTTCCTAATCGTCGTGAAATTTTAACACGACCTCTTAAATACTTCATACAAAAACATACCAAATTTTCAGAATTTTCTTATAATTTTTTATTTCAACCCTTAAGGAGGTTGAAGTAATGATGATAGAATTCTGAAAATTTGGTATGTTTTTACATGAAGTATTCAGGAGGTCGTGTAAAAATTTCATGACGATTAAGAAGCTATTTATTGAACAATTAACATTAACATGTTTCATAGGGACTCAACATCCTTAATAAATTGTCGAAAAAATGAAAGTCCATGGTCCGGCAGAGCACTTGTGACTTGCCAAGGTACCAAAAATAGGGACGTCGACCTAGGGTCAATCGCCAGGAATGTGGTTGGTGAGGTTATTCCTATCGACTTGGTCCCTTCCAAGTAATATGATTCATAGCATTCTGAACGTTCTCTTTTTCTCGTATTTTTACCCAATTATTGCACGGGCTTACCCGCGTTCACATCCGTGTCGTTGGGTAGTTACTTCGCCGCTATAAAAGGCAAGGCACTGTAAATAATGCAGCGGATATGTGGGAGTGTGGGAGTCGGTGCTATGTAATGTCTCTACACACGTACATGGAGCTACAGTATAACCTCGCTAAGACCCTATCGTTACTCTTTTATGGGCCATAAGGCACGTTTCTTGCACCAACGCCGCTACCTCTGGCCTCATCGCGATGTCCAAGATTTTTTTTTCTTCACCACTGTGCTTGCATGACTTGTGAAGGGAAAAAAATATGTGCTCTACTGCGACACCACGATTACCTGCGTTCCTTCGATGCCTCAGAATTGGCCCTTATTGACTACCGTAAAACGGAGTTAAATTGACAATAAAGGTAACTTTGACAGTTTTTAGGACTACTTTAGCAGACCGCCAAAATACGCTATAAATCTGTGCGCTTTTTAACTTTCTATTGTTGCTCACATTTGATGTTCAAGTTTATTGTAATTTTGCAAAAATTGATGGTAATGTTGCTCTAGTTGGTTTTGATCTCAATCATAATTATAAGACTGATTAAGTGCCTATAATAGTACCCCAGGTCGTTGATATTTTTCGGTAAAATGTGTCCTCAAGACGCTATTCTAGTGTGACGAAGATGGAAAAAATCAAATTTTTTAATTGATTTTCCAACTGTATACCATGATAGGATTGATATCTAGTTGCTGGTAAAGTCGATTTTCACTGTGTCTACTCCGTATTTGAACTGATTTTACATCAAATGGGAGACTGCCCAATCCATTTTAGTAAGAAGAAAAAAATACTTCATTTTCAGGTCTTCAGTCGTATCGACCAGGACCAATTTCGACGGTTTTTTTTTCTACCGATTCCCCAAAATCTGTGTCGATAAAAAATCATTCGCTGCTTACGAAATTGCCCGCTTGAGAATATATGTACTTGCGGAGAAAGGGAGCAAAATCGTTCCACGCCTCCGCGGAAAATAATCTCGAATTACGAGAGACGTTTATCTCGATCGTTAAGTATTAATCGGTAATTGCGTTTTATGCGTACTTTCGCAATGTTCGAGCCAAATCGTAAGCTCGCGACGAGGAAGGAATATAATTCGTAGCATTTGAGAACCTCCGGATGAATTGATTGTCATGCAATAGAACGATGCACGTTCAATTCAACTGGTAGATCGAGCATTGAAAAAGTACTTGCGCTCAATGTCGTTTGATTTTCATAATTTTCGTATAATCGGTGATAGATTCTCAATGGTGATGAAATCGACGATCGGCATGCCACGCTAGTGCCTCAGTCTTCCCGTGGACAAACGTCGTTTCCCGCAATCTCATCGCGAATATCGGTTGGAAGTAATGCGAGTGGAAGGCGTTGCATTTCTCGATATGAAAGTTATATGGAAGATATGAAAATCGCCGATCTGCCAATCGTTTGAAACCTTTCGCAACATCGCAATTGTCTTTTTTATCGCTGTTCGCGTATCAGCCTCCGATTAAGGGGACTTCTCACTTTAGACGCTGAAATGTCTATTTTCATGATTTTTTTTCATAGGTTTATATTATAGATATTGATACAAAAGTTGTTACACTTAATAAATACACTTTCGAAATACATCAACAATTTTTTAAATATATTTATCTAACCCACACAAACTTTAAACGCGTTTTTCTCGAAACAATGCTTTTCGACGGCTTGTTAATAAAATCTTCGAAACTACTGAACCGATCCTTATGAAATTTTAACCAGATATTCTTTACATCTATAGCTATAGCGCGTATCAAGGATTTTTTTAAATTTTCATATTCACTTTTTTTGCCAAAAACGGTGGAAAAACACGTTTTTTTCGAAAAATGTCGGCCATTTTGTTATTTTCGCATATATCATAAATCATATGATATACGCTATAGCCATCAACATGCTGAATCTAAAACCGTTAATTTTTTTGTTTCGGGTGATCGCTCTCCAAGATTTCATCAGCAGCACAGACCTACCATATTTTAAGGACATTTTATTAACTACCATTTTCGTCTATAAATAGTGACTTAAATAAAGATTTAAAAAAAATGTATTCCGAAAGTGTATTTATTAAGTGTAACAATTTTTATATCAATATCTATAATATAAATCTATAAAAAAAGTTCAAGAAAGTAGCCTTTTCTAGTGAGAAGACCCCTTAATGTAAGTGTATTTGTATAAAAATTATTTGGAGGACAGTTCTTGAAAAAAAAACTTCCTGAAAACCAGCATCCTCACGGGCTAGCTGGCAACAGTAGGTTGTTGGAGTTCAAATGAGGATTCGTGTTTGAATTGGGCTAATGACATAAATTGATTCTCGGATCATTTAACTTGCAAGAAATCTTACTGAGTCAAACAAAGATTTTCTATCATGATAAAATAAGAGACGCCGAGGTGAGAAATATTATCCCAGAGTTTGTCAAAATGGAAAGAGGCTCAAGGAAAAGACGAAGTACAGATTCCCATAAATGCCTCGCTGTATTTCATATCTGTCGCGAACCACGGCGACATTTCACAAGATATTTAAACGATATTGGGTTCAAAGGCGGCGGAAGTTGCGGTTTTCCACCGACCATCGGTGGTGGGAATAATTCAAAACAAGTAGGAAAAAGTAAGGGAAATTCATTTACTTTTTTTTTCACCCATACAAACATTGTAATAAAAGTTAAGCAATTCATGATTTTTATCAAAACCACCTCAAAAATCTTTTTAAAAAGGACAAAACATCTAGTAAACGTACGTGAGAATCGAAAAAAATCTGTCTAGAAATCAAGAAAGATAATTCCTTTGAAGAGATTAATAAAGGGATTCAAGTATAAAGAAAACAAATTGAAAGCGCTTTCCAAAAAATCTCGAAGACCCTTGCGCCATTTAGGGTGGCGAAAAATCCGGCTCATCTCATTCATGTAGACATCGCAATATCTAATATCAGATGATAATGAAGCATGCATTGTTGGGATGCAACGAAAGGTCATTTTTCTTTGATTGCTCACATTTTTGTCACCTATTCAGGGTACAAAAATCATCCGAACGATTTGTCCTATCTTTATCTGAGACCTTCACCTAAAAAAGCGAGTTTGATGGAAATAAAGCAATAAAAGAATAAATAGATAAATATAGAAAAATCTTTCGTTGCTTTCCAACAATGCAAACTTCAACGCCACCGTTTTAATTGTTGCTGTCATTAAAATTGTTCGTTTGTCAGTGCGTTTATCTCGATACAGGTCGTTTTTCTTCGTGACATGTAGAAATATGCTTTCGAAGACCTTTTAAAGATTTCGAAGTTTAAGGGGCCATCCTCACAATAGCCACTGCCAATAACTTCAACGTATCCCTATCTATCTACATAGTAATTATTCAGAAGAATGCATATTGAACGAAAAGAACAAATACGAAGCACCCACCGGAATTTCTAATCATTCGGCAATTGCTGTTCAGTAATGCTAGCGTTCGTTATGTTGCGAACCTTGTCTCCCATCATCACGATCGTTCGTGTTAATATGTAACAACTATAAATTAATGGGTCAGTAGGGATCATATAAAAAACACGATTATCGTTCCACTGCACGATTCGAGAATAGTTAGCCGGGGTACTTTTCTTATCCGTGTGGAAGGGACGGGAATGAGAGAAAAGGGAAAAGGGAGAGAAAGAGTGGACTGCCCCGTACTTCAGAACGGTGCCCCTTAAGAGAAGCATAATCAGCGTAAACGCGGGAAAGAAAGAGTGAGAGAGAGAGAGAGAGAGAGAGAGCGCAGAAATGAGACGGCAGGGGGTTGAAACGTGCCGCGTGTGCACTATCGGACCAAACGCCACCTTATGAACTCAAACAACCAAGTTGTGATGGCAGGATACACACGCGGGGCCCCAGGGCATCGTGTGCCTTTCAGGTAAACATGGTTTCCCTCTCGCGCTCTCTGAGTCTCCTTTTTTGGTCTTTGCGATCATCGCCCACACAGTATATACGTTTGAAATTAAAGTAAAATCTAAATAGAAGCCGGCTAGCTGAAACTTGCACCATTTCCACAGGTTACCTGACACACACACACACACACACCCACACATGAGCGATAACGAGGTTAAAGCGCGTATGCTCTTATTTCCATGGGTTACGTGTCTCCCTTTTGTTCTTATTACTGTTCCATCAGCCCCGCATTCACAATCGTAATTTTTCCACCAACTTACACTTCACCGTCATCCATGGACAAGATAGGGAGCACCCAGAAGAATATTAGTATACGAAGTCCGGCGATGTCTATCTAATGTATCTCCGCATACGTGCGATGGGGTAATCAGGCTCCATCAACGATTCGCGACGAGCGACCGACAGTCAAGACATATCCCCGGGGGGGGGGGGGGGGGGGGGGAGGACTGCCTATGAATGAGAGGGTGACAGACGTACGGTATGGAAAAAGGAAACGAACGAGGGCGATGAGGAATATGAAACACTTGCGATAAATTGACGCAAATGAGAACGTGGTACAGTAACAAAAAGCTAGGGAGAAAAGCGTTGAAGGAAGAAATCGACTGCCTATGCCGTGCGGGATATGCTTCATGTACGAAGGATATGAGAGAGATGAGAAAAAGCAACAGCAAGACCAGCAGCGTACACGTAACGTGGTAAAAACAGTAGAGCGTGGAAGAAAGAAACCGAGGAATGTCTTTTTCTTCATTTTGGAGCCAACGAGGGGGTGAAAGCGGGGAATGAATAACCTTTTGATGGTAACCAGACACGAGAGAGTCCCATTTCTTGTGAGGACGGCGGTTGCACCCGTACAACCCAATGGCAACGGTCACGGGGAGTCATGGGGCCAGCGCTTGGGCATAGGATCTCCACCGGCAATCTCCATCTCTTTCCTAGCCTCCCTAGCCTTCTGGGATGTCGTAAATCTCGAATGCGGAAGCGAACTTGAAGTGCCGTCGAGAATTAAATGGGCAGAGGGGTTGAATTCGGTATCCTAGAGTATGCAAACGGCAGGTTGGGGTCAATTGCGACACATGCGCGGCTGTGATCCCCATCGGCGTATACTGCCGTATAGCTTGTCGTACGTTCTTTCAGACGGTATCTGTTGACTCACAAAGGCTTCTGGTTTACGCGGTTGTTCCACTTTTTCCTGGCGGCATTCCACTCTTTTGCAGCCCTCCAGAATTCCTCGCTCGGATAGTGAGAAATGTCATCAAGGCGCTGTAAATCAGCTGCCGTATTCTATACATCAAACATGTGACTGTATGAAAATTGGCAAAAGGTCTGCCTTTTGCCAATTTTACATCCCAATGGAAGCCATTCCAATACACCGTCTGGGGTGGCTGGGATGCCTTTCGCTCCGCACTCTAAATCAGCTGCCGTTTTGTATGTGAGATTCGCAACTATCTAGGAAAATTGGCAAGGGGAAAGAAGTCTTATTATCCGTCTGCATTGCGTAAAAAAATAGGATCAATGTCTACTCTCGATGTCAAGGATTTGGGACCTTGGGACGAAAGGCTGCACATGAGGTTCTTGAAATTCAGGACGCAGAACCTGGGAGTACCAGCTGCGTCATATTTTGAACAAGAAAAAAACGAAAAACCCTCCAGTTTCCCTGTGCCCTCGCGCAAATCCGTTGCAATAGTGCATTAGGAGGCTGGCTCTAAACAACACTATGGAAGGCTTCTAGGTAACCGACACTCCTGGGGCGAGGGTGGTAGGATCGCAAAAGTTCGAAAGAGGAGACGAAGGAATATTAACAAACGATAACCAAACAAATAAATAAATATACGACTCCAGATACTATTCCTGTCAATTGCCAAAGATGTCGAACTTTCAACCAGACAGTAGAATGGCCTCTCAATCTAATTGATGCTTCAAGGAAAAAATGGCTCAAAAGAAACCTTCCAAAACGTATTTCTCTGCCTTAGTTTCACCTATAGGTGTGAGCGCTGAAAACTGTAAACCGATTATTGGCGACTGTACCTCGCGTACATACTCGGCTACATGTGCATTGCCGCAAATCCACTAGGCTTTAAACTGGCATCGATTCTGGAACGTGGGAGGCCTTGAAAGCCCTCTTCGTCAACGTTCTATATAGACCGCGGATAACCAACCAGCCAGAGGAAGATCCTGTAGACATGTTTGGTTCAAGAGGTTCTTCCGTTCATCCCCTGCAACGACGTACCCCCTATCACCCATCCTCATCCCATCTTCCAAATAGATATATACGCACCTATGTCACACTGTGTGAGTTTCTTACGCTACGTCTATACACCGTCGATGAACCCTCACATATACCGAATTGCATTTCTCTTCGATGCACCTTCTGGCAGACGGTGCATCGAGGTGTTCTCCACCGATATCGATTTGCAATTTAACACGAAGTAACGGAGAGAGGACGCGACGACGACGGCTGCACACCGTCCCCAATCCATACGGTGTCATACACCCTTCAACCAAGTATCCTCGATATTTTTCCTTGACGTTCAGCAGAACGACGCCAGCTAAGAATCGAAAGCTTTCTCTGGCTGACGTCTCGTAACCTGTTCTCTTCCCAGCTTATACGCAAGGGCGAGATAGACAGGAGTAATGAAGTAACCGAGAGAAGTGATGCTCCCCGTGCAGAAAATTGTTAGAGAGTACCCAGATCCTACCATATACCTGTATCGATAGGAACGCCACACGCAGGGAGTCCACATTAGAATCCAAGTGGACTCGCGCTATTTCCCTATTGGCATCGATTGGGAATTATTATTTACAATTTTCAACTAGTATTTGGTGGATCTCCAAAAAAATATCCTTTCTTGATATTTATAAATATCCCAGGGAGTCACCATTGGGATGCAATTGGGTTCTGGACTGTTCCCCGATCAACGCTGTTTTAGAAGTCACGAGAACAAATTTGGCATGGTGACACATAACCTGCACGCTTCTTGAGCGTGCACGTGTGTGCTGACATTATGCCAAAGTGTAGTAAAAAAATAACAAACGATAATTACAGTGGATTTTTAGTGATCAGGTTCAAATCGATTTTTAGGATGTCCTTTTCAACGTGTTTTACTCTTTTTTAAGATATGATCTAAGTATCGGATTCTGTTTAACAGTGTGGCAATCCTTTAGGATTCGAATTGGATTCGGACATTGTATTCCAATGTACTGTATTAGATTCAAATGAAGAATCCTAATTGGAATTCAATGTACTCTATTGGATTTCAATGAGAAATCCTAATGTGAATCCAATCTACGAGCATGATGTTGCATGACCCATTGGATCCCTATCAGGAACTTGGGACAAGTATAAGAATCCATGTGGATCCTTACGACAATTTCTGCACGAGTCTCTACAACGCAGACTTTTCGAGCTTTATCGCTCTCGGCGGAGAAAGCTTTATGTATATTCTCTGTATTTTCATGTAGGTACACTTATTTATATGTGTATATGTATACCGCGGTTCAATTCGTAACAATTTGCACAAATCGACAAGCAGTCGTGTAAGCCAACGGGAGCACTTACTCATTTTCTTTGTCTCCGTTTCTTGCCCTTTTTTTCTTTATCTCAGTTTCTCGGCTTCCCCTTTCGCGACATCGAGATATATTTGGAGAGGCATAATATATTCGGCTTTTCATCCCCTGCTGTATATTACGCGAGCATACATACATCTTATAGTGTGTGAAAAACTACTTTTCAGGTCTTCCACTTTTTACGACGATTGGAAATAGTTTTTCCTTGCTTGTCCTGAACCTCTATGGAGAGAAATGCAAAAACAACGAGTCGTATTTTAGATGGATTGCCAGAGCTCTCCTTTTTTAATGAGCTTTACAACATGATAGTAAATTTTAGTCAAGAATTAAAAATAATTATGATTTCTTGCTGGTTCTTGGGGAGTAAATTTTCCAATTGTAGTGAAGCTTAAAACAGCCGATAGAATTTGTTTATTGTACCATAGCCCATAAAAAAAATCTATTGGGCTCTTCACTTTTAATCACAATTGGAAAAGACCAACAGATTTTTGTTCATGCACAAACAAAAATTCATAAGCATAGAAATTGCCATAAAAATTTTCGATTGGGCTATTCATTACCACTGGTAACTGTCGTCATTAATAAGGATATAATAATAAATAGTAATAATAAACTAATCATATTCTATTTAATGTCACAAAAATTATATACGGGGCTACTAGTTATTGGTCGCGATCTTGTGAAAGGGTTGTAGGACATATTTTCCATTATCACATAACCCTGTATGAACAGGGTTATGTGATAATGAATACCACATATGCTGTACGAACAAGTAAATCACTTTCGCGATATAATTATTTTTTTGTTCTTTTGTGGCACGGGTTTTACAATAAATTCTAGGGGTAAATAAAATTTATTTTAGGGTAAAATAAATAGAGGGGTTTAAAAATAAACTTTAAAAATAAATATGAATGAAACTTTTGTTAGAATCAAACTTTTTATTATTTGCGGTTTAAGAACAGAGTAACAAAGAATTTCGTTACTACGAAATATGATCAACAATTTAATGGAAATAATCTGCAAACATTTTTGAATTAGGGTTCCAAAACTTTGCAAATCTAATCATTATTCTTATTCAATTGTTGATAATTCTTTGTTATTGTGTTCTTAACCCGCAAATAATAAAAAGTTTGAGGACACAGTAGTGTCCTCAAACTGCGAATAATAGTAAAAGTTTGGTTCAATACAACAGTTTTTTAAAATGAATGCTAAAAGTTGTCTACTACTCTCTTAAAAAAAAATATCTTGAAAATGGTTCATTTTTTCATAAATCATTACTAGGTTATTTGATAGCGAAAACATGTCCTACAACCCTTTTACGAGATCGTACCCAATAACTAGTAGCCCGATTATTCGAATGTTACGAAAAATACATGAAAAGTACATGTAATTTTCGTAACATTCCAATAATTATTATACATGCTTAGCTATCCAATAAATAGCCGATTTTCAACTCCAACAAGATATCTAGTAACAACAAAAATGAAAGAGATTTTTTTACTGCATTCACGCAAACCCTTTTTCTTTTGGTGCATGTACATTTATAGACAAAAGTAATGTGGAACGAGTTTTCGATCAATATTCGACTAGGCGCCACAGAGTCAAGACACGGGTTCAAAGTGTATCATAACTGTATTATTTATACACGTGGATAAATATAAGTACGTCGGTGTTACGGTTACCATCGATCGATTGCGAAAACCTACGGTCGATTTGCCGTATCGTTGGTGAACGAAAAGACAACTGCGCTTTGGTTCTTTTCGTATGTGCAGGTGAAATCAAGTAAAATGTTTACTTGTAATACCGGACATCAAGCATTTTCACAATTATTCTCGAATTTCAGCATTATTCGCTGCAAGAACAGCTGCGTTTTTATTGGATAAACATGTCGAAATTTAAAAGTTTCGTTGGTCCACATTTCCCAGCATGTCAAGCATTGCACGACAACTCATATTAAAATTTGAAAAAATTCCGTGCATGTCCGGATTCACAAGGACGTTTCATGAAAATTGCCGAGTTCCATTCGATTGTAAATGACGATAATTTGTAAAATGTTGCAGGTCGAGGGTATGAGAGGCTGTATCGATTTTGATAAAATTATGACGAACAGCGAATGCATTTTTGAATGCATTGGATACATAGATAGGTGAGCCATCATTTTGTGGAGAGTTCGAGTATTTTCCACTCTTTATTGGAAATATTTTGTAGGTACACTGTACGTATACGGGCGAACGTAATTTGTGTCAACGTACACGTGGTACACACGTGCGTACGGACTTTATGGTCTGTCTATACCAACGGCACCCGGACGCGCTAATAATTTCTAGGCCTATATTCTCGTCCTTTCTTTTTTCTCTCTCCCTTTCTCTCTCCTTCTCTTTTCCCCTCAGCTATTTTCTTTCTCTGCCCTGCGTTTTCACCAGCGAACAAAGAGCACGTAGTGCATGGCGTAACGCATTATGCCATTTTGCACGGTGAGCCCCAACAGAAAGGCAAGAGAGAAATAATGGAACGCGAAACAGTGGACGAGAGGGAGAGAGTGAGAGAGAGAGAGAGAGAGACAGAGAGAGAGAGAGAGGGAGAGAGAGAGAGAAAGAGAGAGTGAGCGTACACTCGTCATGTGCTCAGAATTTTTTTTTCCACACAGAGTACAACGACCGCGGTAGGTGTATCTATATGAACTGCCAGTTCATCCACTCATATTTCTCTCTGTGTTATCATTTCTTTCTTCCTACCCTACCTCTTTTTCCCTTTCATCGTGCCGAGTCTTTGACTCGGCCACTTTTTTAACTTCTAAATTTAGTAAATGTCCAGAGCTTTTACGAAACTGGACATATTGTACGAAAAGTGTTCATATAAAAACTAGATTTTGCATGAATTTCATCACGTGGTACAGACTGCTTGGTTTTTCTTCGCCGTTGTGTTTACAATCCCGGGACAATGGAATTTTCTAACAAAAGCTTGGAATTCGTTTTTGGAATAAATGTCTAATCCGAATCCTGACAGGTTTGTAGTTCAGCTGACAAATGGCACATTGACACATGGCATTGGATCCAACCATGTATTATTTCCAGATAATGAACATCACTCAAGGATCCGCATTCGATGCTGTTGGAACTCATATATGCGACGAAGCATTGAAAACTATTGGACACTTTTTTTTTATCGGTGGAAAACGGTTTTTGGGGGGAAACGACCCCTCTCAGAAAGACGAGACGACCCTTAATTTAAATATTGTCAACACTTCTGTGGTGAATTTTTCATCGCTTGGAAATAGAAAAGTTTTTGTTGCATTCGTTTTGTTGCATTTGTTGCGTGACAAAGTTTTTCACAAGCTTTATCACACTCATGAGTTTGATCAAATTCAAAGGCGGATAATTAAGGGGCATCGCCCGTTAAGTGATGTTCCTTGTGAGAACAGGATGCTAGACGGGATCCATCCAGACTCGTATCGGCTTCAGTTCACCAACATGGCAATCCTTTGGGATCAGAGTGCGATTCCTACATTGGATTCCAATGGAGAATCCCCATTCGAATCTTACATGCAGGCGTGTCGGTTTAGGGATCCGATGCAACGACCCAATGGATCCTCATCAAGAAGTAGAAGCCAGTATGGCAATCCAATTGGATTCCTACAACTTCGGTACAGGCTGTCGCGCGTTATTGAAATTGTTGACGCCACCTCCTTGGATTTTCATCTCGTTGAAGCCATCGCACGAAGGTATCTCGGCACAAGCACGTATTTACGTGAAAACAAAGTCACAAAGTGCGAAGCAGGCTTCAAGAGCCTGTTACGATATGAAGACACATCAGCTCTCGTATACGAGTATGGAGGTGTGTACACGAGTGGTAAAGACAGGGGTGCCGGATCCCGGGCAAATTCTCATAGACCGTACGTGAGGCATTTCTAGGGTATAAGAAGCAACTCATCTCTGCAGACTAGCTCGGAGTAAAAGAGGGCTTGGAGGAGTATCTAATGTTGAGAAGTTTCGCGTAGTCTCGGGTTGTCGTTTGTGCCAATGGTGCCACGGCTACCGCAGCGTGCAGGTCTTCTCTTCCCGTTGTTGCCCCTCGGGGATGCCGCGAATTGTGCGCTAGCTGAAACTGCAAGAGGGTTCCCTTCTATCGCACCCTGAAAAGCCCGCGTGTACAGCTTCCTCGTTACTACCCCGCCTATCGTTCATCCCAACCACCTACCACTCTGCGCTGCTTCCTTCCCAACACACGAGTTTGCGGAAGTAACGGCGTGTTTAATCCGTAAGAAGGATTCTCGCGTAAGAAGTTTGAGTTACCCGGGCGGTTCTCTCACTTTCTTCGTACCCCCCTCGTCTGCTAATGCCAGAGAGGCTCGCACTTCTCTCATCCTTTATCGCCCTAACTATTTTGTAATTGCCCTATACCATGAACTGCTCCATAACTGCCGAGGAGGGAAACAAAGAACCGCAGCCTTGGAGGCAAAGACGGGAGACCTGAAAGCGGATGTGTGGAAGAGTGAAATGGCTGGACGTAATGAAGACTTTCGAGGGGTAAATTGGGTGAAACGCAAATGGAAATACATTAACGCGAGAATGATTCGCATTTGACAGGTTTTTTTCTTTCAACCCTCGCTGGTCACTCGGGATCCGATCAACCCCATTGCCTAATTTGGGCATGACTATACGGTCTGGCCGTCCAGGGGGCTTAGCCAATACTTCGGTGAAGGATTGAAGTCCTCTCTGTGCGCAGAGAGTGGGAGATTTTCAATCGCACCGTCAGGGTGGCGTTGGCAACCGCACGGGAAATATTCTTTGTGCACTGGCCCTTTTCAGGTCTCGGAATAAATACCTTCGTCGAACGCCCACTATCAGACTATTTTTCATCCAAAAGTATAGTATATCGAAATTTTACGAGGAAATATTTAAAAATGCATTTGCTGTGATTTCAAATGAAAAAGTTTTTGTTCCGAATTTTCTTTTTTTTTAGATTTTTTAAAACCATTTTATAATTTAAACTGTTCAATACTCATAGATATATTCCACATGGAGACGATTTCTGATCCTATTTCCAGAAATTTGCGAAAGATTTACGACTTTTAAGGTTATTTAAGCATTCGATTCAATCTGAACCTATTCACCCATTCTGATAAAAATCCAATTCATCCTCAACCTCGATATCGGACACATTTATGACGAACGTGACTCAAGTTAGTTTAGGTTTTTTGGAGAACTCGCTATGTCATCACCAAATTTGGGCTCTTTGAAAACTCAAACAAACCCAAACACTCTTAACTTGACCGACGTTTCGAAAATCGTTTTACGGAGCATTCGCCCAAACCACAATGAACAAAAAATGAACTGACGTCTGAAAAATGTATTTCATTCGAAAGTCGTGTGCACCTAAGCCCGCGTATGCATCTGTAAACAGTTCTGGCATTATCGTCGTCCAGTCGTCGTTTTCGTTCCTTCAACCGGGTTTGTTTAACTTATTTTCAACGACCGCAGCAGCAGCACCGGCGAACGAACGAGACTAAATATAATTCGCGAAATAGTGCAACGAACGCCGCTCAAATGGCTACTATATGTATTTGCGAGGCCAAACATTTGCAGGTCGTTTGTGCATTACGAGTTTCGTTGCAGTGGAGCGGGGTTCGGCGCGAAGCCCTGTGTTTTTTGACAGCGAAACAAATTGAGTCATTGTTTACAGGAGGAAAACAATTGCAAAATATATAGCTGCGGTAGAGTTCGCTTTGTTACGAAAAAAAAAAACGGTACCATTCGTCAACATTACCCGTGCAGTAATTGGAGTGGGGATCCAATTGGATTTCCGTAGTGGCCCCTACTTCCTGCTAGGCAACCAATGGGTCAGCGCATTGGATCCCTATACTAAAACTTAACACTCGCACATTGGATTCTTATCGGGATTCCCCATTGGAATCCAACGTACGCGTCCAATTTGAATCTTATAGGATTCTCATTATTGAATAGAATTCTATATCGACCATCGGCAACCAGAATTAGGGAAATTTAAAGGAGCTTTCTGATTGGATACACACGATCATTGAGGATGAAGGAAAATGACAGACAGGATGGCAATGATCAATTCTCCGTGTTCACATCATGCGCCGAAATAAGGAGAATTCTAATGCCCCGGTAAACACCCTGTGCTTACCGAGCACACATTGGAGTAGGGATCCAATTTGGTTTCCATTGTTGGTCCATACTTCCTTATGGAGATCCAATCATAGCATTGGATCCCTATAATAAAACGTCACGCTCGTACATTGGATTTCAAGTGGGATTCCTCATTGGAATCCTGCAGAATCCTGGAACATTGCAGAATCCAATTGGATCGCAATGAGGACTCCCTATGTGGGCTGTCCCTTACGAATCCTTATATAGAAGTGCGTGCATCTTGGGACTCCCCAACAAATTTGTGCACGGTATCGCGAAAGGATATTTTTTCCGGAGATCCAACAAATTTCGGTTGAGAATGTCAAATAAAGTTCCCAAACGACATTAATAGGGAAATCGCGTGGAATCTTGCATTCCAATGTAGACATCCTACATGCGGCGTCACTATCAAGCCCCTATAGAGATGTGGTAGGATCTAAGGACTCCCCAACACATTTCTGCACGGGTAATATACGTGTCAAAATTTCCAATCACATCCTAAATATAAATCCAATTTCAAATAAATTTATTGGATTCTGTCATCATTTTCATCTTACAATTAGTAATTATCTTCGATAAATTCTCCCTTGAGCCACATCATTTGAATAAATCTTTTCTTCTCCATATTATTAAACGGTGCGCTAAGCCGTTTGACAAACGAAGAAAATACTTGAAATTTAGTGGATGCGATGAAAAGCCACGTTGACGGTCGAGGATTTGGTATGCTGTCGTCGAGAAGGGAAACACGTAATCCTGGGTACAAGCATCAAATATATGTACCATTGTACATACATTTAGACATATATACATGTATGCATATATATGTATATACCATTGTATGTGGTACATATATAAATATACACAGATAAATACAGGTAGAATGACGCATGTACGAGAACGAATTTCGCAACCAGGTCCGTTCTTATTTCTCCGAGGACTTGTCTGGCATCGTTGTGCGGTTGGTCCCGGCGGTGTTTGGAGCACGTTTGTGTGCGGCTTGAGCAATGACTGTACGGTCTCCCTTGCCACGTGTGCGAAACCTTTTGCTCTTGGACTGTCTAAAGCTCTCCTCTCTCTCTCTCTCTCTCTCTCTCTCTCTCTCTCTCTCTCTCTCTCTCTCTCTCTCTCTCTCTCTCTCTCCCTCTCTCTCTCTCTCTCTCCCTCTCCCTCCCTCTCTCTCTCTCTCTCTCTCTCGCTCTCTCTCTCTCTCTCTCTCTCTCTCTCTCTCTCTCTCTCTCTCTCTCTCTCTCTCTCTCTCTATCCCTCTCTCTCTCTCTCTCTCTACCCCCTTACTTTCTTTCTCTTGTTATATCTGACAATATACAACGCGCAATTTTGTTCCGGAAAAATTGCATCTCACCTTCGAGTCTGCAAGACCAACCGAAATGCGTCCCGTTTCCTTCAAATGTATTTTCTCCTCCTTCTTTTTGATTCCGCAGACTTTTTGCCAAGTATGAAGAATAAAATGTCCTACGATAAAAAATACAAAAGTGGTAGTAGGGGTAATAAATAATAAGTCGTGAAATAATGTTAAACGGGAAAAAACGATAAACTGGTATATAGTCCGGGCTACAAAACGATTCTCTGTATGTGGGTATGTACATGTATATGCATATATATGTCCCCGTGTATGAAAACTGCTTTTCGCCGTTCGTCCTCTTTTTCTCGTTCTTCCGCATACCGGAACGACGAGGAATAAAAGTATTTTACTGTTTTTATAACGACAAAATGATTATGCGAATGCGACGGTAAAGCCACGTATACGCTGCTGGCCTGTGTATATATTCTCAAGGATGCGTTTCGCAAATTCGGTCGGAGAAGTCGGACGAGTTATAGACGGTGATATAATGTGCGGAAATCCGGAGAAGAAGGACAGATCCGATGAAATCTGCGTGAATAAGTGTCTCAAGTATTTTACGCATATATAGAAAGAATAAATCGGCTAGCTCCGAGACTGGGAAGCGAACACGGGACCGGCTGTATCGGTATAGGTTTTCCGCAGTTTCCCTATACCCATGGCAGAAAATGTCATGGTGGATGCGATGCAGAGGGGGAAGTCGGCTGCGGCCGCAAGGTGGGGATCGATTAAGGATGTTAAGTGGAGAAAAATGGTGGGGAATGTAATAAAGGTAATAAGGGAGTGTAAAAAGTACCCCGTGCATGGGAGCTACAATGAGCGGAAGGGTTCGCCGTAGCAGAGACAAAGAAAAATAATAATCGCCCTGAAACAGAATAATTAAAAAGTCATTGCCCATCAAATTAAATATCGAAATATATTTTAATAGTTGCGTGGAAAAATGTGAATTGGATGGAAATAAAATAATAAAAATATTATCGCCTATTAAATTAAAAATTGGAATATTAATTTGCCTATCGAATGAAAATATTATCCGGACGAAATTAATGATTGCGTTAAACAATATTAAATGCACTAAGATAAATTGATTAAAATATTATTTTCCATTAAAATAAATATAAAAATATTAATTTAATAATTGTTTGTAAAACAATAATATTAATTGCGTTGAAGAATATTAATTGCGCTAAAATAAGATAATTCAAAAATCATTGCCCATTGAATCAAACATGAAAATATCATTTTTAACTTCGTGTAAAATAAAAATAAATATTTTGCCAAAGTGACCCCAAACCGCGCTCCAGCCCAAATTTACCCAAGATCCGATGCTTATCGAAATTTCGGATGAAGTTCACGTGCCGAACGTACCGAAATAATGATTTCTCCATCGCGCGTATGCACATACATTTCGTCCATCCGTAAAGCGAATGGCCTCAAACAGACGCAAGCACCGCAGATTGGCTGCGCCAGACAAGAACTTCCCTCAATCGGCCCTTTGTTGTGCACTAAGCCACTTGTAGGACAGAAGGAGAGGATAAAAATACAAACGTAGAGACACTCCGACGTTTCTATTCACTTTATCTTCCGGGTAACGCTCGTCAAAGAGCCTCAAAGGCGGGACATTTTTTTTCGTCCTCGCGAAAGACTGTCTCTGTAAATCGTTCTTGCGACGCAACGTATAGCTCTTCTCGGCGTCGAAGTCTGAACTTGAAGTGCGCGGATATAATGAGAGAAATACTCGAGATTGTCTGGGAAGATATCGTTTCTTGAGGAATCGCAGCGCAGACTGCAAATGCGTGTGCACGGACGGATATTTTAGGATGATTTATTTCATTTCAAAGAACTCGTGTGTACCGTCGGGGATGTAGGCTTCAGTATAGAGACATTGGAATATTATCCAGGTCGACTCCCTCCAGAGAGTACAATTATAATGCAAAAGTAGACACTGGTATATATGCCTGGTATATAGACATATGGTATATATTATTATACTGGTATAATAACCTCTGTAAAGGTTATCTACCTTATCTACGTATCTACATTCTCCACCTTAATTTATTCGCACTGATGCAACACGCTCTCGCTAAACAACGCTTCAATTCGTATGAAATCGACAACTGGTTCGCTTGAAAAGAATAACTGTATTGTGGCGTGGCATTCGTAAACTTCCAGAGAGGTGGGAAAAATGTATAAACAGCAATGGAGATTGTTTTGAATAAAATATTTTTTATCATTTTCAGCCAACAGACGTGTAATTTTTGCAAAAGAAAATCCGGTTTCGTACTTGTACAGCTGGTATCCTCAATGGATGTTATACTTACCGGTCATCTAACGATATAGGCAGACAGAGGTATTAAACGTCTATAGAAGGATAGAGGTAGATAACATTGAAAGGCTGCATGGATATGCGAGTACCGACTCATAGTAAGATAAATAACTTTGAATTTATATTTATTTCCCGTTGTCGACGATACCTTCGTTGCAACTAAAAGTAGAGACTCACCAAAATTTCTCTCACTCTTGTCTTTCGTGTATGCGAATACGAACTACGAGGCGGATTCGTGGCACGTATCCGAGACTGCCTCTCGTTGCTTTCTGCGCCGATGGGCATAGAACATGAGACGACCGAAGAGACAGACTACGGGAATCACAGACAGAAATAGAGACGGAGAGAAGAAGAGCGAAACGCATGGATACGTAATGTAACCGAATGTCCAGAAGGCAAGAGAGAGAATGACAGAGACGAGGAAAAAGTGAGACGGAGGATCGGCAAAAGCTCGGAGCCACTGCTTTGTCCTAGCCAAGACGCTCGGTGCACTCTGACCAAATCAAATTTGCATGGCAAAGAGGCTTCCTGGTAGCGACGCTATCCTTCGTCGCACGAAACCACCCGCAAGCGATTTTGGGCTCGAATACGTGCGTCGATTATTTGTCAGGCTTCTGGACCGTGCGGTGATCGAATCGGTATGTGGTACGCTGGTACTGGTAATCGATGCATTCGCCTAGGTTCTACTTGGCGCGAACTACACCCATCCAATGTTCTCTAATTTTTGTTGTATTTTTTAGACTTTGATGTCTCGTATTAATTTTTGTATTGTCTCCATGAGATTTGATGTTTTATTTTCCACTTTATGGAATTCCCGGGGTTTAGAGATAGCACGACAGGATGCTGCCAAAGTTTTGGTGGTTGCAATAAATATCTCCATATATCTCACTTTTAACGTCAAACTTGGATATTTCTATCTTACGTAAAAAATGGCCTATACTTATATGTTACTTTCTGTGTTTGAGATTGATAACAACCGAACAGTTTATTAATATAAACAAAAATAATGTCCTATGTCACATTAAATTTAACCAATTTTTTTTGTATATTCACAGTCAGTAAAAAATGTCTGTACGAATCATCGCTTTCATTATTCTAAGTAGATAATGCAAAGACTTTTATGGCTTTCATGACTTGTTCTAATAAATATAAAATCAAAATAAAGTCGTATGCCATCTTGCATTAACCTTAGATTTTCCAATATCGACAGTGGGTAAAAAATGTCTGTCTTTACGAATTGTTGCTTTCGTTATTTTGAGTACACGATAAAGACGTATCATGCTTTGAACGTAGAATTTAGGACACATTTTTCCTACGTTCACTAACAAAACAATATCAAAACAGATTTTTCCTCGCCGCTTTCATTTAATGCCGGGGAATAGACGGAATGTTTGATTTAAAAATCCATACCGCGAAGCCCGAGCGTGGTTGCCGTTAAGGGGAAAAAAGTAAATAGGAGAAAAAGCTGAGAATTCGCAAGGGTGTAAAATGGTGAGAGTATATCCGACGAGAGCCGTGGAATTAGAAACGAAGGAAAAGCAACGTTTTTTTCACCCTCCCTCTCGTTCTTTTCTACAAGTAAAGCTCACTCGCCATTTCACTCCGCGAGTTCCACGAGACCCGAGAGAGCCACCCTTAATTCTCGGCGACTACAGGATCTCTCCTTCTCTCCGGAATCGTAGGATCCAGAGGTCGCTAGCCACGTGGTCTTGCAGGGCACGGGCATGTGCCCTCGGCCGTTACGCTACGAGACCGTTAAAAATATTTTAATATTATGCAAATGTGATTAAACGCGTTTCGTCGTCGTGGCTTGTACGCGTGGTCCCGCGGTTTAGACATACGAGGAAGTGAATGGGAAATGAAAATTCCAGAAAAGTACCGAGGGCGAACGAAGAAACGAAGTAGATGACAACCTCCTGGAGAAGGCGAGGGCTACGAGTGAGGTGCTCTGCTCGTAGGCGAAAATAAAGAAATTCCCGTGCAGACACTTTTTGGGGAGTCCTCGGATACACCACATCGCTGTGGGGATTTCCTGGGGGGGGGGGGGGGGCTGCACCTACACTGGAAAAATAAATGTGTTGTTTCTACTCACTTTACGTGTGTAAATGGCTCTAGACACTTTTAAACACGTTTTAACGCGAGTGAAAAATAACGGTATAAAAATAACATGGATTGATGCATTCAAACGACACACTTACGTGTGTGATTTTCTTACACACGTTAAAACGGGTAAAAAGTGTCCACAGCCATTTACGCGTTCAAAGTGTGTAAAAACAACACACTTGTTTTTGCAATGCTGTATATACGCGGGATGCGTCGGGATAGTAAATTGAATAACAAAAGCGTTTTATCGTCAAAATATATGCATTTATTGAACTGAACTCAACAGTACTTATATATTACTCTGTAGTATGTATGAGAGGTGTCACTGTTTTTCTTGTCTTCGCATAGGATAGGTTCTCACACTGCTCCACGATGACAGCCGCTTTTTGCTTGTCGGTGATGGCCTCAAACAGAAAAACGTCACTAAAAATTCAACGCAACTATCGAAGTTGTGGAAAATTGATTCCAATTTCAGATTCTTCCACGTGACAGACTCAAAAATGATCGATAAATTAAACAAAAAGTTAAGACCGAATGTGGCCTTCAATTAACTGGTTAATCAATTGATGTCAAATCAACCAATGAGTTTCACGTCATGCCGTAACCAAGGTGATTTTAATAACATATGACTCTCAATTGACACACTTAGCTGTGTTGCTTTTTCCCGTGTTATTGTTTCTCGTGTGTTGCTATCATCGTGTTTTGTTTAGTCCAATGTGTGTAAATATTCGTCTGGTATGCACGCTTTATGTGTATTCGAATAAGCGTGTTATTGATGGGGACAGCTACGAAGGTGTGTAATAATTTAGTGCGTAAAGATTGTACACTCACGTGTGTAATTTTAATGCACTACGTGTGTAATGGCAACGCGTGTCTAGCCTTTATGTTGTGTTACTTCTACATACCTTCAACACACGTCAAACACGCCTACACTGAGAGAATTTTTAAGTAATTTTTACTGTGAAATCACAGTAACTCGGTGACAAATGTGCAATTCTTCAGGTTTTTAGGAAATAAATTATAAATTTTCATGGAAATGAATCAAAATTTACTTTTGCGTAACAGAAATTTAAAATATTTTCCAGAATTTTTACTGAAATGAATAGTAAAATTTCATGAAACGTAAAGATTACGATAATAAGTTAAAAAAGTGCTAATATAAATGAAATTTTTCAGTGGAACATTGAGAAATTTGCGTGTTTTCCATAAAAATTTAAAAAAGGAAGCCGAAATTTTCCGTGCGTCCACCGGAATTTTACGTTCTTTATAGTAAAATCAGTTAGGGCTAGGTCGCCTGACGGTACGCGTGAGCTCTGTGTGCGAGCGTGCGTATACGTGAACGCAAGCTGTGAGAGTGTGCTTCTGTATGACGCAGTATGACGAGCACGAACGACGCCGACCCGCGTTGCTTAGCAACAGCGGTACCGCGCATGCGCATTATAGTACGAAGCATAGGCCAAGAAAGCCTCGTGGTCTCGTGCAGTCTAACGTGTTCTACGCAGTTCTACGCAAGAAAACAAAGAAACGTGAAAAGAAACTTCGATAAAGGACGTCTACAATGGTACGGAAATATGATATGCTAAAATAAGTAGCAATCAAGAACACAAATGTTCAGAAACGCCGATGAAAAAAGTATTTATTTAATCATAGGGAATTAATTTTTCGCTAGGGATTTTAGAAATTTCAAGTTTGTCCAGGTTATTTTTACTGTAGAAACTTGGAATTTTTGAGGCAGCCCATTGTTAAAATTCTACATTAGAATGTGTCAGAATTTTTACTGAAAGAAATGTACAAAACTATGCTACTTGCTTAAATTTTTACATGAATGAAAGCAAAATATTAAAAGCTAGTGTCAATTTTTGACTATGTGCACATTTGTCACCGGTTTCAAATTTTTAATGTAATTTTTACGGAGATTTCACCGTAAAAAATACTTAAAAATTCTCTCCGTGTAGTTTTTGCACTGAAATTTGGTTTTTCTAAAAGGTGTACACTCTCAAAGGAAGAGTTTTCAAGCACCCGTCTCAAATTTAGACACAACATTCTTTATCTTGCTACGGAAGCTTCTTTTAAGTTTTCATATTTTTTTTACGAAAAACTGTAGAAAAAATAGGTTAAAATTGATCTTTTTTCAACCGCCGCCATTTTGTCGATCATGATTTAAAAAAACGGGTTTCATACCGATTAACAATCTTTTTACATTTTGTTCGGACAACATTTTCAATCGTTAATAAATGTAAAAAAATAAAAATAAACGTTTCAAAATGTACTTTCTGTTCTTTATAAGTGCTTTGATTTGAAATAAAGAAATCAGACTGATCAGCGTATTTTAACCATCGAAAAAAAATCACGAAAGTAGCACTTTTCGACCCATTACACTGTGATGATTGCTTAAGATAATATTAATATTTTTTAAAGATTCACTTATTTTGTATATTTATGTATTTTGTTCAGAAAATTTGACGTACAGAATGCGTGATAGGATCCACCAATACTCGTAACGACTTCTGTTCGATAATATGGCAATGCTTTAGAATTCGAATCGGATTCGTATATTAGAATCCAATGAGGAATCTCGATTAGGATACGATGCACGAGCGCGACGTTTCAGCACAGGGGCCCAATGCCATGACCCATCGGATCTCTAACAGGAAGTAATAACAAGTGTGAGATTCGAATTGGATCCTTACGCCAATTTCTTGGTCCTCTCCACCACGCTTTCCCATCTCCCCATACACCACCACTCATTTTAGAAGTTGCAAAAAAAATATCGTACCAAATTTTCCCGAGCGGTGTAACTGCCCACGCAATGCATTCCCTTTTAACGAATTCATCAATGAAAATGCACAAGACCTCAGGGATTCGTCCATGCTCACCAATGTTCCTGGTGCAACCACTGCACTTCATTTCGCTCTCGTCCACTTCTCTCTTTATACGTGTACACGGAATAGCGCCGGAGGACCGTTGATGCCAAAAAACTTTTTTTTACCGCTGCCGTCATTGCCGCCTTCTCTCTCGTTATACGTCGGCAAACTCGTTATTTCATGCGCATATTTCGTGTACATATACATAGACACACTTATATATATATATATATCGGTGCTTGATTGTCCGCGTGGACAATAACAGGTCGTTTTTTTGACCAAGCTGGTTACAGTCGATAAATCGATCAGTCGTCGATTCATATTGCAAACAGTGCACGTGATACGGCGAGTACAAGAGTGGATGCGTGTGCAAATATATACAGACACAAATACGCACGCATATGTGTACAAGAAGCGAGATGGAGGTTTAGAGCAAGAGGCGAACGATTGAAATGCAGTTCCAATGTCCATTACACGCTGTCGAATCGCATTTCGCTTTCAAATTTCACTTGCGTTCACTGGACAACCGGCCTGCCACTCTGCTCGCCCACCTACACGTATATGTCCTTCAATATCGGATTCATCGATTTCACGCTAAATAAATAAAAACTCGCATACGGTGGGCCACCGATGAGCGTAGGGAGACGGCAATGCGAGTCACGTGGCTCAATATGGATCATATGAAGGATGGTCCCGAAGGTGTCGCCCTTAATTCACCAACGTCTTGGTGAATTAAGTCTGTGCAAACATTTTGGATGGACACAGCGACATCGTGATCTCGAACCTGATGGGCCATTTTTTTGCCGAATTATCCCTACACTGATGAACATGGTGTAACTTTGAGTACAGAGACTTGTCAATTATTGAACTTGAATGAGAAGGGATGGAAGAATAATTGATTCTATCGAATTTCTATTAATGAATGACCCATTCAAAAATCGAGAAATGGAAATCATCCATGTTCAAAATTCATCGGAGTTGATATCCAACCCGAGCATCCGTTCTGAGAATTAACTTGCATTTATAGAAGGAATATTGCAGCCTAAATGTTTGCACGTTGGAATAAGGGATATAAATGAATATTGTTATAAGTTTTTTTATCATTTCGATATCTGAAGCTTTTTAATCTCATTTCAATCTCACAGTTTATTGAAAATGTGAGAAAATTCGTCGACAGCGATGAGATGTCAGTTGCATGTGGGATATCCGATGATAGCTGCGACGGGTAAATTCGTCCTGATTTTCGACGACCTCGCGATCCTTCCTTCAATCCAATACGGCCAATGCCGCTGGTGCTATCACCCTAAAATATTCATCGCGGAATCTTTTAATACCAAAGCTATGCATCACGGTGGCGTCTTCGAGGAACGACAAGACCAGGTCTCGCGAATTGTAAATTTAAGAATTATCGCATTTCACATGGTATTCCAATAAACCCATTTCCTCTATCCGATCTCAACCAACACCACACTTCCGTCAGCAGGTTGACACTACGAAAATATTCCTTCCACTCGAGGTTGACGTTGATCGGAGATCCTAATCCCCAATCTTCGACAGAGTGAAATTAACGTCCATTAGCTTTGCCACGTATTTAAGAGATTCCGGAATGATATTCAACGTTTTCCGTTTTGTTTGTTTTTCAGGTAAGTCACTCGTATCATCACATCAATTGCTGTGGATTACATCACAGTGAGGAACAATCTCACTGGTCGGAATGATTGCCATGACATACATGGATCAAAGGTCAGAACATGAATTTCCATATGGTTTTTGTCTCCGAAAGATAATGCAGTTGTATTTGCAGTGAAATATGAAGATCCGCATATCACGATTCCATTTGGCGAAAGAGCCATACCCAATCCAATGTTCCCACATCCAATCAAACTCCCATGTCCTTACCATCATCTTATCAGATCCGCGTACCCCAAGAGAATTAATCTGAACATAGGTGCCAGCTGGATAACTGATTCGTGATATGAACAATTTATTTTTCCCTTTTCATTCGAGAGCGAGGGTGCTTCATTGCTGACCAACGCGTCGGATGTTGCGCTTAGGAAGATACAGAATGTGCGCGGGTCTCGTTGCCTAATAGAGGATGCCTCGACCGCAGCGCAATATCAGTCCTGGTGGTTCATTAGAGGTGCGCGCTTCGGATATTAGAATGCCCGGCATACCGCGCGTTTATCCTGCGCTCCCGATTCTCTCATACATATACATGCGTCCATTTGGGGCTATCGGGCAAAAGGTTCACGATCCACAAGCCAGCATGCAGATTAGCGCGATCTACGCCCTTTCGCGAGGGAATGGCCAACGTATGCAAACAATATATGGTAAACGCGTGATGGTATACGTGCCACATGAGCGAGCGATAGGATGCCATCGTGGTAGGCCAAATCTATGGGACATCCGATCGGTACTATGTCATGCTTCGGTCACTACGCATCTCGACCCAACGTTGTTCAAGCCCACACAGAATTTCTCCAAACATCCCTCTCCGATATCCTGCGCTCTAACTACCCACACCGCCCACCCACAACCCGTCTTGCGCCGCATCAAATGCTACCTAACCGAAGGGGGCCTGTCCCATCCAATTTGATGCGCGACTTGACGCGAGTTACAGCCTTTTGCTTGTCATTACTCGACAGATTGCCGTTAAACTGCCGCGGCCAACCGGACAATCCTGAATAACGCCCACGCGTGTGCGTGTGTACGCGGACGCGATTTCGTCCTTCTGCTGCAAAGTATACGTCCGTAGATTGAGCCGCGGCAGCGGCATCCTCGCTTCCGTTTTAAATAAAAACAGGCTACTATTCAACGGGTTTATTTTATCTGGAGTAAAGCAGGGTTTTGGGGAATGCAGAAGTAAAATGGGAAATTCGTTGGAAACGGATGTGATGATGTGAACCTTCCAATATCCATCACACCAGTTACGGAAACGGAATACAGAAGATCTTGATCCATGATTGCGGTTTGGGTCAATCTGACAAAGGAGATTTGATTGCATCCTGATGTTCCACTGATGTTCCTATCTTCTATTCAATAACAACAGTGTCATTCAAGGTTTAACATCGAATTGCATCGCGATTTGATCTTTTGCCAATATAGCCGCGTGCATAGGAATCCAGAATGTTCGAAATATAGCTCATGGCAGAATGATTACGCGGAGGATGGTTATCGATCTATTTCCAACCCTATAGAATATTCTGTAGTTGTTGAGCGGTTAATTAGATTCGAATATACAGCTCGACTGAATGAGAAAGACGGTTGGGCGTTTTCAAGAGTGAATAATAAAAAGAGTTTTGAAAATATTAGCATCCGGTGACCTTTTCGAAGTTTTTGAAAGAGGTATGTATAAGAAACATATAAAGAACACAGTTGGTTGGCAGGGTATTTTTGGAAGAGCACATGTGCTATCAGCGAGAATCGATTGAATCGCAGTACCTTTGATGCTGTGGAATTTTCTTCTGGCATATTGGGGTCTGCGATTTGTCCAATGCTGATGGGTTTCGTCGCTACGTGTGCACGAAGGAGACGAAAATCGAAATCGCCGTCCCTCGTGACAAATCTTTTTTCAGTTCCTATCCTTTCCATTTCTTCGGCGAACACGTTGAGAACTGTAAGATCCAAGACGCGGTGTTCATATAAAAGAAATAAGGGATATTGTCATTGGGTATCCTTCTAGCACACGATTCGTAGGATAGAGGGAGCAGGCTCCCCATTCGAGGGAAATCAACTTTTCGGCGGTAGTGTTGAAACTGTCGACAAACAAGTCGAGGCGAAACCACGAGTGGAAACCCCCACTGAGTTCCCCTGCTAGTGTCGGGGTCGTTCGGAAGGTTTGGGTGGCAAGAGGGTTACTTGGGGCTTGCAAGGAGGCAAGGGCTTGCGTGTGTCTCCAGCCTCATGTAAACTCGAGGACAACTCACCCTTTCTAACGATACTGTCATTTATGAGGAGGGGTTGATTCTCGAAGACTGTCCGCAGTCTTACTATCTTTCTCTATCTCTTTTCGCCTCCGAAACTATTGCCCCTATACCGTACTGCGTACACGTTCTCCATTTTAGTTTGGGATTGCGGAAAGAACGTATCTCGAATTCCCTCGAGGATCGTGTAAGATTGCGCCGTCAATCAATCACTGGGGAGAAACCCTGCCGCCGCTCTCCTGTATTCACTCGCGAACGTGCGAAAGTATGCAATTTTAAATACACGTCTGCACAATATCAAAAAGGTGAAACCCACCAGATCAAGAAAACGATTCAAACCTAGAATAAGGAAAGATCTATAGAAACTTTTTTCTTCCATTAACATAAAATTGACTAGCTTTGCTTATTTTCTAAGTACCGTATCGAGATGCGCATGAAAACAAAAAACCAGGCGACATTTGATCCGAGAAGAGACGTGGGAGACAACGAGAATGAAGGGGAAAAAAGGAATACGAAAGATGGACGTGATCCCGCATGCGAACCACGTCCTCACATCATGCTCTCCTGCCCCTAGTAATGCCGTACCTCTCTTGAATCTCTCGTTTCGTCTCGGTCTACGCAGAAAGATTCAAGTGAGAATGCACCCGAGCTGGCCTCAAGTATTGGCTGTGCATTTTATCGGTAGGTCTCGGCTCATCTATCCGGTACGTTATACGTGCACAAAAAAAAAGAATGCCGCAACGTTACGATTGGATCAACGCACACACGATGCATGACAATTCGGTGGTGCCATTGTGCTGCACTCCCATGCTGTCCTGAGCTCTATAGCCAACAATCGTCGAGGCTCATTTGATCTAGTCATTCGTGTCTTATGTTTAATTAATACCGAGAATCAGCAGAATCTGTATTGTGAAGTCTTGCGGTATATGTTGCCAAATGCATCTTCATCGAGGCTGCTAAACTTTGTGATCTCTTGGAAACAGAACGTGAATAAATACGAGGAATCTCTTTCCACAAGTTTCATCGAGCAGCAAGTAATTCATGTGGAAACATGAATTACTTGGCCCCATTGGAATCCCATGTACGAATCCACTTTGAATCCTAAAAGATTGCCACATTATCGAATGTGGCAATCTTTGCCGTGCTGGTATGACATTCGGAGGTGAGTCACAACATTATTGTTGTGACAACATTATTGTTCTAAGAACATTATTGTTGTGACAACATTATTCTCGTGATAACATTATTCCTGTGATAACCTTATTCTTGTGACAACACTATTCTTGTGACAACATTATTCTTGTGACAACATTATTCTCGTGACAACATTATTCTTGTGACAACATTATTCGTGTGACTCATCTCAATTGTTTGCTGCTCGACCCAAGCTTTGCCAAGTTTCCGCTCAGCAAGTACAAAAATCATGCATCAAACCCCATCAAATTGTGGAAAAGGATCCCTTGTGGAAATGAGTCACAACAGTGATGTTGTGATTCATCTGCAAATGTCATACCGGCACAGCAAAGACTACCACATCGGATAATGTGACAATCATTTAGGATTCAAATTGGATTTGCACATTGAATTCCAATGGGGAATGTCGATATGAATCCAATATACGTGCGTGACGTTTCGGTACAGAGATGCAATGCGATGACCCGTTGGATCCCGATCGAGAAGTACGGGGATCCAATTGAATCGTTACGAAAATATCTGCGCGGAATAGACGTGCGATCAGTGCATTGGGAAATCTTCTTGTCCCGATAGACCTTCACGTTACGTGAATAAATTTCAACACTCTTGGCGATTGAATAAAACTCTCCTTATAAGAATATTTATTTAATTGAAACTTTTTATTTCCGTCCAGCGATAACTTTTGTCCGAAAGAATTGCACCAGAAAATCTATATTTCGTGTTTTCTCCTCGTTACCGTTGCCACCCTGGGTTGAGGGAATTTACATCTCTTAATTTTTTTCCCCTCAAGGAGAATCTGGCACGATATAACGAGAAAGAACATCTTTGTTTTTTCTTCGCGATTTTACGCGTTGATGGTCTTTTGTGCTTGCGATACGGGAGAAACCACAGCCAAAACGACCCGGTGGAATGAAGATTTCTCGCTTAAGCGTTTTTCTACAGGAAAGCAGCAGGCTTGATGTAAGACGTCGTCCAACGTGGGGGAGAAAAAAAACTTCGAGTTTTCTGCACGGCATACGTACGGGCCTGAAATTTTTTGCTCCCTTGAGTATCGTCTTACAAGGTAGCTCGTAGTATCGGGAGGTTATGGTATCGCGCTCTTATCCTACGTTGCAAAAACTATAGCTGTGCATAGTGATGCTTGCGTGTTGCGTAGATTTCTTTTTCGCCCCGTCTGACCACCTACCTACCTGTGCTCTTTCCTGGATCGCAAGTACGCGAGAGAGGAAAGCTCAGGGAGCGAGGGATGGCGACCGAATGGAAACGAGCGTGCGCACGAGACGTCGCCGTTGCAGCTCTCGCGATAGCCATGTCTGCATAGAGCTAATGTAATGGAAATAGTTGTAAAAGTCAGGTGTTATAGTCACGATGCGCGCTTGGTGATGCTATGCCGGTGGAACACAACCGAGCTCTCAATTTATGCTAATAGAGTTTCGACCGGAGTCTCCTTTTGAAGATGCTTTATGTTTATTACAAATGTTGCGAAAATGCTCCTCACCCTCGCCGTTGAAGACCATCCGGACGTACGTACACGACATACGGATGACTTTGAAGACACACGACTTCGAGGACCATCCTCGCAGTAGCCTATTGTCCCCATATTCCATATTATGTAAAACTGAAGTCTTTGAAATGACCTTTGGAGAAATGTAGACGTGTTTGTAAAAAAATCATTCCACATAGAGACCTTCGAAAGCAACGATACGCTTGAAAAAAATTGTCAAGGACTGTCCTCAAAGCAGCCAGATTCGGTGATAGCCAGCACAGATATGACCGTTTGTGTGTGTGGGTGTCTCGTCCGAGTAGATAGCGTCGTTTTCATTCGCGTACTTTCAGTCTGCCTGAAAACCCACCCCAAAGCACCGACCCCTCTGCACAGACTCCTCCCTTTCACCGACCACTCGCTGGAAAAACTTTCTTCCCGCTTTTACCAGACTCTTACGCCCTTTTCTTCTTCCGTTATCTTGCTTCTTCTACTTCGCTTCATTCCTCGAGCTCAAACTCCCCACTGAGCGTCAAGGTTCGTTTTTTTTTGTGGAGACATACTTTCAAAGTAAAATCCACCACCCCTTCGCCCGTCTGCCACTGGAAAATCCATCATCCTGATTCGGTATGTAAATACATATTTGGATGGTTTTTTTTGGATTTGTTTATCAATCAGGCAGGATTAAAGGTAACGATGAATTGCAATCTAGGGACGATTATTAAATGCATGAAACGAAATTTGAATTGCAACTTGGCTTTTATAACTGAAAAATTCGCCGTAGGTGAAGTCAGTTTTTTCAATCAATAGACATATCTAATTTCTGAACTGTTATCCTCTGTTATCATTCATTGCGCGCACGCTCGAATTGATTACAAACAGGTCATTATTGGGTCAAAATGAATAAAAAATGATGAAAACACTTTTACGACAATACGAATCAAAATACAAGAAGAGTACAGGATATTAAACCTTGTTTCAAATGAATTGAAAATGAGTTTGCGATGTGACAATAATCAGAAAAAAATTAACCATCCTGGAGATATTAAGTACGTTGATCTGCATTGACACCTACGATCAACCTGTTTATGAGTTCGTTAGGAAGGTGTCTGTTTAATGAACCGGCTAAGACAAAATCCGTCACGAAAATCATTTCTTAAATTTTCTTGCGAATGTAATTTTTTTCAACAATAGTGAACATTTGTTTATAAAAAAATCTGTTCATATTCAGAAAGATCTTTCTACATATGACAAAAAGCATTAAAATCTAGACATTTTTGCCTTGCCGCTTATTAAAAGTCGAACCGAAAAAAGGTCGCTGTTCCGACTTTTTTTTGTCTACGAGATGATTCTCTTGCGATTTGAAACAAATGTATGTTATTAAGCATACATTGAACTTATTTCGTGTATATTTTTATTTAAAAAAATTGAAAATTCAAACATTATTCAGGTATAATAGAGCCTCTGTGTAAAAAATGTGGTTTAACGGCCGGACCGATAAAGGTAGGTCTGAAAAATGAGAATGAAATATTTTTATAATCTGTGTAATTATAGATCTCGTACGTAGCCGTTTTTCGAAAAAAAATGCTGAAAATGGTGGTTATAAAAAAAAAGTTCAATTTTGGCGAAGTGTTTACTTATGTTTGCGGGCTGAAAAAACGATATTAAAAAAGAAAACGGCTGCGTACAACAACAGCTACTGCAATTACGGAAATTTCGATTCCTTTAAATTCGAAATTGGACAATTATATCTAGAGCTATGACTGCATTCAGGTTAAGAAAAGTCGTTTGGAGAAAAACGCGATTGAAAGTTTTAGTATACGTAAATCGTTGCGCTACGCGCGATCACTTAATCATCCGTAACTTGGGCAATTCTCAATATTTTAACTTGAATTCGTTTTCACATGTTCTTGAATATATATATACATGGTGGATCAATAACTATTAGCACCTTCGGACATTTGAAGGTGAACTCCATTTTTTAAAATGGATCGCTATGTTTTTTTTCTGTATCATGAAACATGAGCTTAAAACGAGTTCAACGACCTATAACATAAGGTCATTGAAGGTCATAGAAAGTACAGAAAGGCGATAATACTTACGGTTCCATCACAGTAGTGTCTTAACTGCAGTGACAATAAAATCATCCATCGATGATTAACGTCGTTAATTAATAATCAATAAGTGACAATAAAATTCCACATTAATCCGTTTCATACAGGCGACTACGTTACAATGAAATTCCTCATTTTAATCAACAAACGTAAGCATTCTTATTTCGTTATTTTCTATCACCACCCACTATAATACGTTCCAATTGATGATCGTAAACGTGAAACCACTGTGTTGGCATTAATAAAAACTAAATACCAATACTCCTACGACCATACGAATGGAAAGACGACCAGAATACAAGCTGTCTACATTTCTGCCCCGCATCCCTCGGAAACTTTGCTTCTTCATTTCCCATTTTTCACTCCCCTATCTCGCTATCTTTCCGCGCCCCTCAATTTTTGTTCTTCCTCGAGTGAAGAATCGCGAGACGCGGAGGCACTGGGACCGTCGCAGAGGAATAAGAAACGTGAATACTTCGCCCGTTTTCTTCTCCACGTACAGCTCGCTGGCCCTTGTGCTTTTTTGCAAATCTCATTATATGAGAGAATGCATAGGGGGAGTTGCACTTTTGTAGCGCCTCGACTATATTCCTCCGGCTCGTATCCGAATTTTAACTCAACTAGTGCATAGCCTACGTGCATAAAGTGGAAGAGCGAGAGGAAGAGCGGCAGTGTCGTACATCCTGCGCTTCCGTATTCGCCGTTATGGATATGGGATAAGGACATAAATATATATACAGTGTAATGTGTATTTGTAGCATGTACAGTAAATACGGCGAATCCCAAGCTCGATTTCTTGTGCATCTGATATGGAAATTGATCGAGCTCCTTGTGCGTGCATTCACGCTCTGTACCTTCTATATCTTCACTTGTACAATGTGCATCATTTAAATTATATACAAGGCGTTTGCACATGGACCGACACGTTTTTGGGGAATTGGGGGGTCATTTGCTACTTTTTCACCCATAGACCCTATGTCATAAGTGTCACGGTAATTAAGATATTATTTTTTTCGTTTTATTTTAATTACCCGAAATTTCGCCTTTAAGGATGTTGAGTCCCAAATCGCAAATGATGATAAAATTCTGAAAATTTGGTATGTTTTTGTATGAAGTATTTCAGAGGTCGCGTAAAAATTTCACGACAATTAGGAAGCTCGTTATTGAACAATTAACATTCACAAATTAAATGTTATTTTATGGAAACTGATGTAACTTTGCAATAAGTTTTTTTTTACCTCTCAATTTTATAATATCTACAATATACTGAAAGCAACGGAAACAAGACGAAGTTTATTGATAATTTTTTTTTTATTTCTTTTAAAAATTGTTCTTAACAAAATGTTAATTTTTTAATAACGAGCTTCCTAATCGTCGTGAAATTTTAACACGACCTCTTAAATACTTCATACAAAAACATACCAAATTTTCGGAATTTTCTTATCATTTTTTATTTCAACCCTTAAGGAGGTTGAAGTAATGATGATAGAATTCTGAAAATTTGGTATGTTTTTACATGAAGTATTCAGGAGGTCGTGTAAAAATTTCATGACGGTTAAGAAGCTATTTATTGAACAATTAACATTAACATGTGTCGGAGGAACTCAACATCCTTAAGGGGTCTTCTCACTTAGACTCAGACGCTAAAAAGGCAATTTTCATGAATTTTTTTGATAGATTCATATTATAGATATTGATATAAAAGTTATTACACTTGATAAATACACTTTCGTAATACATAAAAAAAAAATTATATATTTAAGTCACTATTTATAGACGGAAATACACTTAGGACATAGGGTCTGAGAGTGAAAAAAAATAGCAAATGACCCCCCCCCCCCCAATCCTCCCAAAAAATAGCTTGGTCCATGCATCAAACAGCCGGTATATATACTCCGTAGTAGCGTTATAACATTCGTCTTGCGAAGAAAACCCGATATGCTAGAAATTCGCTTTTTTCCTGTGAGCCTTCTATTCTCTATATTTACTATCTTCGCTATCCTTGTCTACGCCCCGATTTTTTTTTCACCTCTGCCACCTACGTTCTTTTTCCCGTTTTCCATATCTCTTGGATTCCGCTGCCAAATTGCTCAAGCTCGGTGCAACCACTGTCCGCTGTAACTTAGTCTCATATCACCCCCACCGCACCGGTGTAAGTCGCATTTTTGCCTCCACACAGAATCGAACGTTTTCCTCACCTTTTCTGCAGAGGACAACATCACGTTCGAGAGCTCGCATATATTTAAAACTTTTCGAAAATAGCGGTTTCTTGCTTTCGAGGGATTCTTAAAATGTAACATTTCGAAAATGTTCTGTGAGAGATTCGAGGTGCTCCGTGCTAAATTGAGGGAGTTATGGGCGTTCATATGAATCGATTGAAAAAAAAATCACTGCACCGATCAACTTTGAATTTTACGAGCTTCTTTTTCGTATCGAAAAGCGAGGCTTGAACGGAGCATTTTTTTTCTTATCCAAAGTAGTTTTTTAACAACGAAAATAAACGTTTTTTTTACCGAAATTGATACTTTTAATTTGGACTGCGGTCATTTTTTATAAATTAATTTTTCGTTACATCCTTTGTCCAAGCGCTAGATCATTTCATGCAAAAGCCGAACGCGTTTTTTATTTCGGGTGATTTGTTTTCGAGCAGCAGTGGTCACCGCGAAGGACGTTTTTCAAGCGAAGCTCGGCACAAACCATTGTATCTACCACATTTGTGAATATTTTTCAATGCAAAAATTGTAAAAGATACTTAAAATCACACTCTTCAATGTAAACGAAAAAAAAAACATTTGACAAGCTGCCGCCGTTATACCAGAAAAAATGAACGAAAGTTTATCTTTTTTTCAGGCCACGAGCCAGATGCAACCCGTTAAGCAGGATACACATTTACAACGATCAACAAATCAATCTCTTTTTTTTCTTGAACCGATATAATTAAATGTGTAGAATATCTTCTCAAATTTTTAAAGTGAAATTCGGAAAACTTCAAACGTCACATCCCGCCGATGCTATGCCCCACCGCTTGCATTAGGCACGAGAATAAAATTCAAACGCGGTTTTCTCAAAATAGCATTTTCGAAATTGGGATGCAGATTACTTAAAAACTATTATGCCCATTGAGTTGAAAGCTGTAGAAATATTGATAACATTGGTACCTTCTACTTGACAAGAATTATGTTTCAAAAATTAGGAAAAAAAAACTAATTTTGAATACAAATTTTACAGAAATTCATCAAATCAAAAGTATTTGTACATCGGAAGAATAAATTCTTCGATCGAATACTATATGTTTATATTTACAACAAAACGCCCAAAAACTTCCAGAAACATCGAAGCAGTCGTTTTTCGGATACTTTGCTCGCTGACTTTGAAAACGTACTTTCGAGAAAAAAGCGTTTAAAGTTTCGCAGGATGCTCCGAGTGTTCCGACGGGCGTCACCATAGCAGCCTATATATCTGTCAGTTTTGATCCGATCATCTCGAATTTTTTAGGGGACATTTATAAGATGCTATACTGTCAAAATATATCGGTTTTTATAAAAGTGATTTTTCGACTTTTAAAATTTCATATTTTTTATTAACATTTTTGTTTTATCTGAAAGTATCAATTTCAATTCGTCTACACGATGTGAATTCGACGTTTTCTGTGAGATGTATAACGGAAAATCGATATGTCACCCACTTCCTGACTACTTAGAGCTCTGAAATTTTGCAAACATGCATCTAAAAGGACACTGCACGATTCAACTTACAAAAAATATCCATAAAATTTTCTACTTTTTGTTCAAAATTGGCGATATCCAATCATCCATATAAGATCTCACCAACAAATACAAACAAATTTGTAGCCGACTGTGTTTGTATGTGAAAAGTTGACATGCAGCAATTAGTCGTAAGTTTAATCCCAATTACAGTCGTTCTTATTTTTTACAAGCATTCCATGTTCCTAACGTACAAACTCGTAAGCTAGTGAACTACTAGTAAAGACTAAGTAATAAAGTCAATTTAAGACTAAAAAGTATAATATAAAATAATGTATATGAGGTATGCCACGTGAATTCGGTGGACTTTCCCTGACCCCCTACAATTCGATTAATTTTTTTTCATCTGATTCCATTGGCTCTTAAAGACTCTAATAGATTTAAAAACCTAAAAAAATGCCGAAAAATGCAGGATAATATGTAAAAATTTTCAAGCTATCGACCGCAGTGGAAGTACGATTTTTTACGTTAGCAGTTCACCAGTTCTGTTATTAATTTCAATTGAAGTCGTATTCAGCACAGGAAAAATCATACTTCCACTGCGGGTAATAGCTTTAAAATTGTTACATCTAATCACGCATTTTTGGGAATTTTTTCAGATTTTCAAATCACAGCGTTTTTTTCAGAAAAAAAAATGTTGACTGAGGGTTGTTTCGAAAAATGTAAAAAAAAAAAATCAGTGTGACTTTTAGAGTCCATGGAATCAGATTAAAAAAAATAAATCGAATTGGGGGGACCGTGGAAAAAGTCCACCGGATTCACGTAGAATACCTCATCGCTAACAAAAATTTTTTTTAAACAAACCTTTACTTAATGTACTCGAAAGTATAAAGTATTTTTTTTTACCTCACATATACCAAGACATATGATCTTCAATTTACATAAATCCGTTATAATATTAACTCTAATTAATCATCTATAACACAACCTTAGATTTCTTAAATAAAAATCCTGAAACTGAGTATAAATGTATGACAATTATTTTTCTAATTACTATTGTGCCAAATTAAATACGGTTAATGAAACTGAATTGATGAATTTATTAAATATTTCTAAAGTTGTAGGCCCCAATCTTTTACTTATAGTCACATATAGATGGCGTGGTAAAAAAAAATTATTTTCTACTGTTTAGTACATGAAACAAAAGCTCCTTTTTTAAATATTCCTTTTCACGTATAAATTCCATCGTTAAAAAATTTCTCCCGCGATCCGGTAGTATGCGAATTCGATGGAAACCGTGCCTCGACGAAAGTCATGTCGACATTGAGACCTTATGCTTGAAGTTCTGTTTGATCGTACTCGAGCACGCGGAAAACCATACACCTATCGGTGGATATATCTAAATGGTGTGCAACTTTACGCCCAAACCTAGCGGCTATATATTAAAAGAAAAAAAAAAAAACAAGTACGTACGCGTAATCTGGCAGACGGATCACCGCTCGTAAATTCTTGCCGTCAGGGATAGGAAAATCGTATGCGAGCACAGACGGTGGTTTTGGAGTTCAGACCTTTCTCGACAGATGGAAATCGTATCCTGTCCGAAATCACGATCCCATATGTGCATGCATGCGTGCGTGCGTGTGTGTGTGTGTGCATGTGTGTGTGTGTGTGTGGGTGTGTGTGTGTGTGTGTGTGTGTGTGTGTGTGTGTGTGTGTGTGTGTGTGTGTGTGTGTGTGTGTGTGTGTGTGTGTGTGTTTGTTCCTTTTTTCATTTCACACGTATTCCTCGCTTTCTCTCTCCTCTCGCTCTCTTCTTGCGCCAGCACATGCCTCACTCGTGGCTTTTGCTACACCGACCACCCACAGTATTTTGCTCGACCATCGTCCACCTCTCGTTCGCTCACCCTTGCTCTCTCTCTCTCTCTCTCCCTCGGCATAGCTCGCGGTTCTCCACTCTCGTTCATATCGTCCACCCGCTCTCGGGACCCACACCAGCCATTTGGGAAATCAAATACCCGCAGCGATAACGCGAACCTCGGGCTCATGGCGGTGACGGAACGAATTAAACTCGTATATTTACCAACGGCGCGCAAACAAGAACGGAAAGAGGAAAAAAATGGAAAGTTTCAACGTGTAAGTCGTTCGGATCTTCGTTTGCTCGTCAAGCCAGCTCGACCTAGCGAGATTACGCATGGGGTACGTCGATGCCAAATTGGCAATGTCCAACCTTCCGATTCTTACCAATAATCTATGGGAATCTTCTATTCGCGGCAGCGAATTATTTGATAATTGTTCATTTGAGAAAAAACCATCCGCTTTTATATGAGGTACGAATATGTCGGTTAAAATGTTCGTAAAGTATGCGATTTTTAGAAATTTGGATTCTTATTGTAAAATTTATATGTAAAAAAAAGATTAAAAAAAACAAGTTTTTATGCAATGTACTAAGAAGTAGAAAATGGTTTAATTTTACCAAGTCATCTATATGTGACTATGAATAAAAGCTTGGGGCGCACAACTTTTTAAATGTTTAATAAATTTAATCAATTCCATTTCATTAACCGTATTTAATTTGGCACAATAGTAAATGGAGAAATTATTATCATACTTTATTAAGTTGAATCATGCATTGTCACCTTTTGAATTCATGTTTGTAACATTTCAGAGCTCTAAGTAGCTGGAAAGTGGGTGAAATGTCAATTTTCCGCTTTGCGTCTCACAGAAAGTCAAGTTAAATGAAAGCGTGTACAAATGTATTGGAATATTCACCGAGGCGATTGCATGGTTGAAATGCAACGAAAAATCTTTTTTATTTTTTAATTTCTTTAGTGTCGTTATTATTTGAACTCTTTTCTTGCAGGCTCAGTTTATGGATCTCTAATAAAAACTTCTACAATTTGTCAGTGACTTTCGCAGCCTTTAGGCCTCATATACCTTTGGGTGGTCGGAAACGAGGCTTTTTCAGGGATTTTTCTTCGAAAGTATTAATAGAGCAATCAAAACGAGGTTTGAAGGGTGCATTGTCCATAGGTAGTCATATCAATTTTCTATTTTCCAAAAATATACAAAATGGCTGTCTAGCGGGCGGTAGAAAGAAAGCTCCTTTTTTTAGACCCTCCACGGATGGACTCGCTGGAGACGCACATTTAGTCCTTAGGTTAGGTGCTCATGCATACGCACCTATAGGACTAAACATGATTTTTTTCGTAATCTACATGAGTTTCGCTAGCGGAGTACACACAATTGTTACTAAATACTGATTTGTGCAAATTTGACACCATTGTGCAAAAGAGTCGCATTTTCGACTAATTGTAAGAAAACGGCCTCAATTTGTTTATAAAAAACGTAATGGTTAATCGATCGTACAAATCGCCTGTATATCCCTAAAAACCCTACCCAAGATGCTGCAGTTGAAATTTAAAGGTTAAAAGTTGTAGGAGCTACGAGCCCACCTGATTTTGAAAATATGTTTTCAAGAATAACCCGTTTAAAGTTTCAAAACCATTTTTCTCCGGACCATATCCTTCTTGGGATCCCTACACATGTCAACCATACCACTTTTGGGATGTTTATATATCAATCAAACCAATCGAAAGACAACGATACATTTTATTTTCCAACGACATATATGGCTTTAATGACCAAAATAATTGGGTCATTAAAAGAAGAAACAGTTCCGTTGCATTCCAACGATGACTTCGGTATGCTGCGTTTGAAATCTTAAAATGAGATTTAAAAAATATCGAATTTATATGACAGCTCGACAATGCACGAAAGTTAATAAGGTGAGTCATATTTTTTTCCCCTTGTTTAATAGCAGTTCCCGTCTGACGATGCCCTCGAAACAAATTGAAAAAAAGACTTTAGAAAAATCCGGTAAAATCTATTTCAACTTTTTTTTCTAAACTGCTCCGAGCGCCACCGGGCGACGTCGTTAAATTTCACTTCAATCCGATTGAGGGATTCCACTCCTGAGGGGATTTTATTTTATCCGATTTTTCATGCAGGCTATTTTAATACCTCAAAATTGATGGGTCGTTAGTGAAATTCTTTATGGACAAATTAAAAAAAAAAACATAGTAACCACGTGATTTTTATTCTAGGATGCAGATTCGAGCTTTCCAACTATGATTTTAGAATCAAAGACAAGATTGGATCATGATATTGATGATAACAGAAAAGCTTCTTTTTCCATTGCAAACAAACAATCATATTTTAATACCCATGGACTGTGTATGCCGACTGTGTTTTTCAGAGTTTCCCAGCCAAATGTAATTGCTTTTCACTCTTTCATTAATATTGAAAAATGCCTGTACTCACGAAAGCATGGAAAGCCGGGGTTTTTCAATACCAGTCTTCTCCATTAGCATGTACCAGCAAAATCAACAAACTAGTGTGTTTGGTACGTGTATGCGGTAACATGTTCGTAGAAAAATTGCAGACATTTATTATGCACCTCACCGTGACGGGACAATCAGAAGATAAGCCCGAGGTCCGCAATACACTACCCCACGCTCTCGACGTCGATCACCAGTGTGCACTCTTCACATTGCGAGCTGGACTACGCAATGGGAAAATTTTTATTTCCGCGAAAAAATGCCCATCCGAAAGAACCCTGGCTACATTAGTGCGACAAATTGAACTACTTTCGGAGCATAACGAGGTCTCGTAGATCGTGTCTGCAGAATGAAAAAAAAAAAATCTCGTAAAACTCGCGATCGTCACGCACATCCAAGAGCCAGACTCCTTTTGTTATACCTGCATGCAGCTATATAAAACCTTTTACGGCGTGGCAGCCTCAGGCCCGCGGAAGACGAACAATCCTAATACTTTTTGGATTAAACAAAATCCGATCTACTGCCAAGACTTTTCAGATTGTA